>JAEQBH010001369.1:0-163705 GCA_016808115.1 Tetrastigma voinierianum
TAATTATCGATAGACTTACAAAGTCTACTCACTTCTTACCAGTCCGGCTTGACTATTCCATGGATCGGTTAGTAGAACTGTATGTGAGTGAGATTGTCCAGTTACGTGGGATTCCACTGTCAATAGTGTCTGACCGTGATCCACGGTTTACGTCAAGGTTTTGGTAAGAATTACAGTTAGCCTTAGGTACTCGACTGAATTTTAGTACCGCTTTCCTTCCATAAACAGATGGACAATCTGAAAGAGTGATTCAAGTGTTAGAAGACATAATTCGGGGTTGTGAGCTAGATTTTCCCGAAGTTGGGATGTGTATATTTCCTTATGGAATTTATATAAATAAATGCTTATCATTCCAACATTGGTATGACCTCATGAAGCTTTGTATGGTAGGAAATGTGTAACTCCCGTATAGTCGACGTAATTAAGGACATAAAATAATTGGTCCCGAAGACAGTGAGAAAAGAGATGTAAGAAAAGTTCAAATCATTCAGCAAAGGTTAAAACCTACTAGTGATAGACAAAAGTCGTATGCAGATCTGAAAAGAAAAGACATGGAGTATAAAGTCGGTGATAAGGTCTTTTTTAAAGTATCACCGTAGAGGAAAGTACTTCGGTTTGGAAGGAAAATAAAAATAAGTCCAAGGTTTATTGGACCTTATGAGATCTTAGAAAGAATTGGACCAATAGCTTATCATTTGGCTCTCCCTCTGAAGTTGGCAAAATTACATAATGTGTTTCATGTATCAATGCTTCGAAAATACCGTTATGATGAATCACATATTTTGTCAGTACAAGATGTACAAGTGCATTCAAACTTGTCTTTTGATGAAGAGCCAAAAGCCATTTTAGCTCGTGAAGTGAAACAATTGCGAAACAAACAAGTCCTCTCGTAGTTAAAAAGCTGGCAAATACCCATGGTATGAAGGAAGCAACTTGGGAACAAAAGGGCACAAGACTGCAATTTAATTTAGGTATAATTTCCGAGGGATCTAAATTCTTTAAGGGGGAGTTGTAATATCTCTAAATTATACCCTAGTAGTTTTATGACATGTTTAGGTATAATATAAGTTAAATTCAGTTTGTTTGAGAATTTAAGTGCTAAGTGTGAAAAATGATATAACCGAAATTATTAAAGAAATAAAGGTGATAATGGTAAAATGTCAAATTAGGGACTTAAGAGACATTAATCTAAAAGGTTTATATGATAAAGTAGAATATTGATAAGATGATTTGCAAAGGAAATAATGAAGAAGGACTAAAATGCAATAAGGCAAACTTTGGGCCAAACTCCCTTAAGACAAACATTGTTTTCTAGGATTGGGAATTCCTCATTTTTGGCTTAAGGAGGCTAGGGTATACGATTGAGGAAGAAGAAGCCAATTTTGGTTTGATTCTCTCCTACTTCCAGTTCTCTTTGTTCAAGTGAGAAGGAAGGAAGAAAAGAAAGAGAAGGGAAGCTTGGTTCAAGTCAATTTTGTGGCCTGGGTTGGAGCTTGTTTTTGTTTCTTGCATTTGAGCTTGTCCTCGAAGGAAATAAGGCAAAAATGCCCATTTCTATTTCCTGCTCGACATCTCTTCGCCTAGGTGAAGATCTCTCGCCTAGGCGAACTCGAAGCCCCAAAATTTCAAGTTTCTACCTCACCTCGGCGAAGGCCACTTCGCCTAGGAGAACCTACAGTCATGTTTTTGTTTCCTTTCTTTTGTTAATTCTAGAAACCATCACTTTTTTGTTCAAACTTTCAAGAGGTGATAATTAGGCATGAAATTGGATTAATTAAGGATTCTAACAAGTGAATGGAAGGGTCCACACATGTATACAAGTTATATGATCTTAAATACTGAATAAAATGTACATGACATGGAGAGAAGTAAACCACCGCCAAGGTTACCGGGTAGAATTAGTGTTATTGCCCTCTTCTTGCTTTAGTTATTCAAAATAAGAATGTGATTAAGAAACAATATAACAAACTCAGTAATACATATAATTATAAGGTCTGACCAGGCTACAAAGAGGTATGCTAATCGCAAATTTTATATCATAAATCTCTACCGTCGTAGCAAAGCAACCACGTGATAAAGTGGGTTCAGTGGTCGAACCTCAGTGATTGCCTTTCTTCGCACAAATGACTCACGCTGATTGAAATCGTGAATTTCCAGTTTGATTTAGGTGTTATAAAAATGTAGTGTATGGTGGTGGTTTGCGGATGAAAATAAAATGAAGAAAAATAAGAAGAACTCAAATCTGCCATCGGGGGTTAAGGTCCTAGGCAAATGAAAGGTTCTCGGTCCTTTTCCCCTCACGGGAGATGACCTATAGTCATTTCCCGAACCGGTCTTCATTTGGCTATCAAACTAACCCCTAATAATTTTCCTTTTGAAAATATAGCATTTAATGAGCACAAAATGCTCCTGCACAAGAGTGCTATTATCCCCTAACTCACCCATAACTAATAGGAAGGCAACCACTAAATCTGGATCTAACAATAAGCATCCATCGAACCCTAAAGCTTGTCAAATACAAGCGGGACCAAGGTGCTACTAAGAGATTTTAACTCAGAGTGAGAGATGGAAACATAAATAATTCAGAATGCTTGTGACAAACACATGAGAACCTTCATTTTATCTCTCAAAACTCAGCCCACGTAAATTCTCCTCTTCAAGGGGAGGAAAAGGTCTAGCTTCAACCATCCTCTGCGTTTCATCCTCGCAGGGTGCTTTTGGCAGCCTTAAAATAAAAAAGAAAAGAAAGAAATGAAAGAAAAGGAAAGGAAGGAAAGCTTACCCAAGGCTCAGATTTACCCAACAAAATTCCTCTTTGTTTGCTACAAGATTTAGGCTTATAAGTAGTTCCAAGAAGAGGAAATACAAAATGCCCTCAATTCACACTTATACATCAAGGGCAAATGGGAAGAAATCAAAAGGATACAGAAAGTCAAAATGTCAAAGGCAAGATGAATGAAGATAGAGAGAAATTTCAGACTGCCATGAATTCTTCTGTCATTCCTTCTTTTCCTTCTTCTGATTTTGATCTACAATGTTGTTAGACTGAATTTTTCTTATTGGACCGACTCCACAATCTTGGCATTAATAGCTTGCAAAAACTACAAAATTAGCCACAAATGCGATAAGTAGAATAGCGGACCTGGGCTTATGCAAATCAGTTAATTACGCCGATTAGTATTAGGCCAAAAGTGCTCAAAACCTTAAATAAACAGGGTTCAAATATCACTTTTTGAGCACTAATCACACCCCTAACTCCACACATTGCTAGTCTCAAGAATGAAAGAAAGAAAAGAAAGAAAGAGCATACAAAATGATAACAAATGATGTTCTACAAAAATAAAATGGTATTTCAAAAAGGTTGTGAATGAGTAATGCCTAACCTCGATGAGAATCACCTAAATCCTTACCCACAACCATCACGAGAATGGATGTCATACAAAAATCTTCAAGATCAAAATAGTTTCTTCTCTTTATAGAATCAACCTGCACTTCCACCAAAATCTTGTTTATATGAGAAGCCAACAATAAACCGCCAACCGCACTCCCCCAACCAAGATACGCCTACACTTAGACACTAACCAAATCTAAATAGACGACCCACTCTATTCCAGCCAATTCTTTTGTGTTGTAGGTGCAATGTTGGCGTGAATCACCCCACCAAAGTCCATGTAACCTGGATCTACCGTGACTCCCAACCACTAAGTGCCAGGCACTAAGTCATAAGGATCTTTCACCACTAACTCTTCATGTTTCACCCCTGACTTCGAATTATTTTTAAACTCCAAAGACTTCAACTTGCTAACTCAATCTTATCCAATTCAAGTAGCGAGCACTAAGTTCATGGTTCAAACTTCAATGGGCTTAGGGCACCTTGATTTAAAGCCTTTCAATTACATAAATTTCTGACTGTGCTCTGTTTCAAGGCAAGCTTGCAATTTTCTTCTTCTTGTTCTTTTCTTTTCTTTTCACTTTTTTATTTTGAAGACACATCGTCTTCTTTCATAAAGGGTCCTTAACCTATTAAAGGTAGTCAACAAAACTAGGGTAGGTTTTGCAAAAAGCTTTAGGAGGTTAGGCAGTTCTTCAAATTTATCAAGGAAACCCAATGGCTAGTGAGTGGGAGCTAACTAGAGGTAAAGAAAAAGGTCTGAAAAGCAACAAGAATTCAACTAATCATCCACTCAACTAGGGCATGGCATCAATCTAACATCAATAGATTAGACAAAGTTTCACTCTTCCAACTCACAGGTTAAAGTAAAACCACAAAAACGGGTGCAAAATGGGTGCAATTTGACTGAGCAAGCTGTATAGTATAACAACTTCACAAAAGGAAACTAGCAAGCCACCTTAACATACAAAATGGGCTTGCTCAAAATATTAACAAAAACATAAATAAATGTCACTTCCTTCGCTAACTCTCCCCTTAACCAAATGTCACATTGTCCGCAATGGGGCTTTGATTGGAAAGTTAGTGAAGGAAGCAAGTACTTTGATGAGATGTACCCTTTTGACAGGACTTCACAAGCTTTCCAATCGAGACCTTATTCACTCCATTTGAAGCCTAAAATGAAATGCTATATGAAGAAAGAGATAAAAAAAGTGACTAGTTGAAGAATTTGAAAATCACACCTTCATAATAATTTCAAAAGTGTTCTTTTCTGGATATATTTGGATTCACACTCTCTAAGCTTTCCAACGATACCAAATTACTCCAAAACGGAGTCTGGCTGAAAAAGTTATGGTCAAAACAAAATGGGACTGCAAAATTAGGAGGGGTTGGAAAATTTCTGCACCAGCAGGATTTTTTTTTTTTTTTTTTCAGAAAACAAAATAATAAATTAAATTTTTTTAGGGTGAAAACAAAATAATAAATAAAATTTATATATATATATATATATATGTTATATATATATATATATATATATATATATATATATATATATATATATATATATGGAAATAAGACCAGATCAGCGCATCATGTGAATTTTCGCAGATCGGTGCTGTAATTTTCGTGATCGGTGTTGGGAATTTTCAGATCAAGCAAAATTTCGCTCTCGCGTAAACTTATCCCGCAACATCCGTCTAAAACTTAAGCATCCTCTACTTCAAAACTTCAAGACGACCGCAAAATAAATACTGTGAAAAATTTAAAAAAATGCAGAAAATGAAAATAAGCTAAACAAAGATTAACTAAAATTAGAGAAAATATAAAAAGAAAAATTAAAGAACCAAAATAAAAATAAGACAAGAAAATTGAAAACAAAAAAGTGGGGAGATCAGTTCCCTCAAACTCCGCTTTCTGCCTTTGCTATGTTTGAACCGGTGGAGCTTTTAAATGCCGAGGTTCGTGCTCCAAATTAATAACTAAAGACCCAACCACCCGCTTATGTCATGCGTTGTGGCGCAAATGCTTAGTGTCTTTGATGTAGTGGCAAAGGCTCGAACAATGGCCACTAATTTTCTCGATGTTCTCAGAAGACAGCAAAGTGGCAGATGGGGTGGCCTTGCGGCAGGTGTTTGCCTGGAGCAATGTAGTGGGCAAGATATACACTGAGTCAATAGGGAGCAGGGATAAATTGTGATCTTGATGTTCTTCCACTGCCTCCTCAGTCAATAAGGGAAGGATTTCTTCTTCTCTCCTCCATGGCCCATAGACAACACATGATTCTGGGGCATCCCGCCTCAGAGCTTCACGTTCTTCTTTCAATCCCTCCCGGCTTTCTGTGGGTTCCTCGTCTCACCCAAAATAGTGTCGGGCCAGCACTCTTCCTCTAGATTCTCCTCCTCTTGATGAACAAGCTGATTAGTGAGCTTTGAGATGGATTGCTGCAGGATGTCAAATTTATGATCAATTTCACTCTAGAACCCATCCAATTCCTTGTTCAGGGAGCTCTCCACTATGTCAATTTCCTTATTGGCCTGGACATTCACTACCCTCTGCTCATCTATGAAATTATCCACTAGTTTGCCTGCTCCGCATTGTCTCGCTTCAACCTAAGATGTCAACCCTGGTGGTTGCAGCGGCCGAGAGTCAGAGGCATAATATGGGAGAAAGAGGAGGTGCATTAGTTGGAGTGAACATCAGCAGGGGTACTCATCCATTGGTTTCTATAGTCCATCATGACGATATAGGTTTCTGGATTTCTCCTCAAGTACTGCTGATCTCTACCATGGAAGGCTTTATAACCTCATCGTATGCCTAGTGGTTTCCTCTCCACGTATCATCGTATTGCTCTCCTCTAGGTGTTCCATTTTGATCACAATTCAAGCTCGCTTAGGTTATGAGATTGACTGACTGCATTTCTTCCTCCTCGATTTCTAATCCACCGGAAATTTCTAGTGAAAAATGTGGCAGACACTCCAACACCAAGAGACAATCCCACCCAAAAGGTTAGGGTTACCTAAAAAATAAAACGTGAACTAAAATTAAGAAGACTAACAGTAAAATATATACAGAAAAATTCATCAGACTGCGGATGAGTGATCAAGGTGTTCCACAACCAAATGCACTTAGCAACATCCCCACATCAGCCATTCGATTCAAGGCGCAGGCTGAATCAACAAAATTTATATCCTGTTCTTATCGCCAGAAGAAAGCTATCAAGAAGATAATGCTACTTGCAGTACACTGCGACGGGTTCGCAAATGACTACGCTAATTGAAACCGTGAATTTCGGGCCGATTCAAAAGCCGTTAAAAACGTGAGTGTATGGTTTGCAAAGGAAATAAAAATGAAGAAAAATAAGAAAAACTCAAGACGGCCACTGTCAGGTCCTAGGCAATGAAAGGTTCTCGGTCCTTTTCTCATGTTTGGGAGGATGACCTTATAGCCATTTCCGAATCGACCTTCATTTGGCTATCAAAAACTAAACCCTAATAATTTTCTAAATATAGCATTTAATGAGCATAAAATACTCCCTGACAAGAAAGAGATATCCCCTAAATCTACCCTACAAGAATTAATAGAAGGCAACTAGACGAATCTCAAGTGATCTAACAATAAGCATCCACTCGAACTCCTAAAAGCTTGCCAAATACAAGTTAATCAAGGTACATTTAAGAGATTTTAACCTATGAGAGACTGAAGATAAATACCCAGAATGTCAGATTAAAACACATGAGAACCGTCATTTTACCTCAAAACCCCAACTCCAATAGGCCTCATCTTCATGAGAAAAGCTGGCCAACCAACCATCCTCTCGAGTCATTATCCCCGAGGGTGCTCATGCCCCCAACAAAAGAAAGAAAATGAAAGAAAAGGAAAGCAATGGAAAGCTTACCTGGGTTAGATTTCATCACCAAATTCTCTCTGCTTGCTACAAGATTTAGGCTTATATAGGTTCCAAGAAGAAAGAAATGTACAAAATGCCCTCAATTCACTTATACATCATGGCAAACGGAAGAAATCAAAAAAGGATAGCAGAAAGTCAAATGTCAAAGGCAAAGATGAACAAGCATAAAAGATGAAGGAAATTCCCGCACCAAGGCGTAAATTCCGCTCTTCTTTCTCCTCGTCGTCCTTCTTTCCTTTCCGATTTTGATCTCGCAATGTCGAGTTCGACTCGAATTCTTCGTGCTTGACCGACCAATAACCTTGGCATTAATAGCTTGCAAACTACAAAATTAGCCACAAATGCGATAAGTAGAACAGCAGGACCTTAATGCAAAATTGTTAATTACGGGCCGATATTAGGCAATAACAAAAGTGCTCAAACCTAAATAAATAGGTTCAAATAGCACTTTTGAGCACTAATCAATGTCTCGCCTAAGAATGAATAGTGGATGAATAGGCATCTCCATTAGTGCTTAACTTCGATTAGTGCTCAAGACTTCTTTGCTTAGTGCTTCAGCACTCTATTCAATGCTATGGCACTCCGCATGCTACGACACTTCGTTATGTGACATGCACGATCAAGTCGACACTCTCTATTCAATAATCGCACTACATTTGGGTACTTATTGTGTTGTGTCCTCTCTATTCATTGTTACCTGATCATAGCTACAAATAATTATATGTTGTGTACATGAATAATATGATATATGATATTAAAAGTAATTATGTTCGTAGTGTACTTATGGGTACCTTTTTTGTTACAAGATTTATGCTATGTACTCCACGGGAGATGTGAAACTCTAAGATATGTAGACAGAATCGAGGACCACATGTGGTCATCTATGTTATCCTGCTTTTCCCACTGCTATAAGCTAAGACGGTGTTTCATCCGTAGAGGGCATCAAGATGGCCGTCAGAGACATCCCAAGATTCTCAAGGCCAACACAAAGATTAAGAGTCTTGCGATGTAGGTCCA
This sequence comes from Tetrastigma voinierianum, assembly GCA_016808115.1. Lineage (NCBI taxonomy): Eukaryota > Viridiplantae > Streptophyta > Magnoliopsida > Vitales > Vitaceae > Tetrastigma > Tetrastigma voinierianum. The sequence continues at coordinate 8,316 of JAEQBH010001369.1, forward strand.
TGAATTTGTTTTTGAAATGTAAATAAAATTTTGTAATAGTAGAACTTGTGTAAGTATAAGTAAATGGGACTCAAATATATGTAAAGGACAATTTAAACACCACTACGATGGTAGTATTACAAGTTATGTCCTTATGGATTTATATGATTAAAATTGGCCCACTAATGTCAAAAAATCAGGTTAAGAAGTCCATGTTCCGTGGTGACATCCCCCTCACCCGCCACTCCACTAGTGGACGGGGCTGCTACAAACTATATCCAAAGTAAAGAAGGACTACTTGGTATCAATATTAGTAAAAACACCAATCCCCGGCAACGGTGCCAAAAACTTGATAGGCTCAAAATGTGTTATATAAAATGTGTGTACTTCATATGCTAAGTGCACGCGTCGTCTCAAGTAATATAATGAAAGTATAAGATCATTCCCACGAGGATTGCCACAAGTAACGAAATTGGTAATCAGTTTTTATTTAGATGGTGGAAAAGTGAATAAAAAGGGAAAACTAAAAACTAAAACTCTAAGCCAACATGTAAGGATAAGAAATAAAGGAGAAAGCCTAGGGTTTAGATTTCATTTGGTTAATCCTTATGGCTCAGGTCCACCCACTCCCTCACTGATATTCTAATCACCTATTAATGGTAAGCCTCACTTTTGTACATGTGAATCTCACTCGACAATCCACATTCTACCCATAGAACTTAGGTATCTTGCATCTCTACTCAACCCCAAAGCCCTAAGAGCGCAATAACCCTAAAGCCTACCACTACAACAAACTCAATATAACTTCTGGTCAATGTGAAATGTGATATTCCTACATGTTTAATTCAACTCTCATTTCAAATCTTAATTGAACTACGTTAAAAGTTAATGGTGTACAAACATTAACATGTGTAATGAAGAATATAATAGGCATTTAATAGAAACAAGCTCAAATATCAAATATAGCAAATCAATGTTCAAATACATAAATCATAAACAAACTACATCTAAAGCCCTAGAAATGGCATTAGTTCATGGAGAAAAGTAAATACAACCATAGATAATGAAGAAAAAACAAGAAAATAGAGAAGAGGGAGAAACCTACTTCTTCTCTTCAAATCTCTTTTCTTCTTCTCCTTCATGAATCAAAATCGATTTCCTCCAGAAATATTTCTTTGAGTGTTTCCCACCCAAAGGGTTTTTTCCTTGTTCCCAAGAGCCTCCTGCCGACTCCCTCGTTGAACTCCCTTCCAAGCCCCACTCAACTTGCGCCAAAACCAAACGAGCGGAAGAAATGGGCTTCAACAAAGAAAATGGGCCTCGACATCACGTTATAGCATGATGGAGCTAGCGCTACGACGTGGTGAAAAATGGGAAGCTGCTGGAAAAGAAGAAGTCAAACCACGCTGAAGCGTGAAAATACCCACATTGTAACGTGTTTTCACACTAAAGCGTGAGGGCACTCATGTTAAAGCGCGTGGAATGTTCACATCAGAAGATGAGTACACTCACGTAGTCATGAGTGGCTTACGCCGTAGCGTGATGCTCATGCCTCATATGAGGCCCACGCCCGCCATGGAGTTACTCCATGCTTTTGCCTATAATTTCCTGTTTTTGGCATTCTTCACTCCTTCCTTCATAACTTCTTCATCTGACTCCAAATCACGATCCCCTTGTAGCTACTGAAGCCCCTCAAGTCTAAATCTACCCATGCCAATGAGGAAGCCATGGCGACATCACATGCGAAATGATCACACAGCTTCAGATCGTGACGATGACTTGTTGATTTTTCTTTGATTTCACTCGTTTTCACTCAATAGTTGGCCTAATCACAAATCTGGGAAACTATACATTTCCTGGAATACTTATTTATATCATAAAACTACTAAAACCTAAGCAATACATGGGGATAAAATGATTATTTAAGATACTCATCGTAGCCCACTATCGAGCCAAAAACTAAGTAAAAAGAAGAAGCTCAAGTCGGGAGCTTGAACTAGTGGAACCTTCATGAGTTGAAGGTCGAGGAGAAGTGGATCGAGGCAAGGGTGTGTCGAACCACTAACCAAGTTTTATTTCTCTACTCTCTATCTCTTTATTTAATTCTCTTATAGTTAAATTTGTAGATTTCTTATTGACTTACAAAAAGGTTTTGAGAAAACCAATTCACCCCTTTCTTAATTAATTTGCTAAGTCATATCTAACTTTCAATAACGATAGCATTTGAGCTAAAACCATGAGAGATAAATATATTACAACTAATAATCTCTTTAACTTCACAAAAGTAGGTAGATGCCACTGTTTAGTAAATGACAACCGCTGGAAAATACATCAAGTGCTAAAGCAAATGGTGTATAGAGATGGTAAGAAAGTTTGCTTGAACGTATCATTGGGTTTGCATGTCCCCCTATTTCATTTGTGGATCAAACAATTTGCAACAGATGAACTCGAGATGTTAAAGTGCTGATTTCTTTTTACTATGACAAGAAGGAATGGAACCCCATTCTATTGTTGCTTCTCTTCCCTTCACACCCATAGCCTAGCGTATGCTATTAAAGTAGTACTATTTCGTTTCTCCTTCGGGAGCATAGGTTTTTTTGGGGACTCTCAAGATGGCAGGTTTACACTTAAGTCTGCAACTTGGGCAATGAGAAAGACTTCAAGTCACCCTAGATCCAAGATTTTGAATTGGATGTAGCTAAAATCTCTTCCAAAATAAATTTTTCCTTTGCTGGTTATCAGGAGATGTCCTTCCTACTTGTGAATTTTTCTCTCCAATAGAATGACCGAAAAATTCCTAACATCCGTCTCTTACAATCAAACGCGAGAATATTGATCATATTTTTAAAATCGCTTCTTTGTTCAAGGATTTGGATCGAATTAAGTATAATTGACCCACTTTATATGAAGGCAACTTCCTCTCTGGTTAGAAATGATTATAAAACTATAAAGTAATTGCAAATTATTTAATCACCCAATGAAAAAAATTGGTATAATCATGTGGAATATTTGGATAAATAGAAATCAAGTGTTGTTTAGGAGGATCCAACCAAATTCTTTTCTCATCATTGAGAAAGCTACTTTAGTTTTTCAAAATCTTCCTAACTATTTGATGGACCCCTATCATTTGAATGAAGGATGTAGTGTAGCTCAAAGGGTTGAAAAATGGATTCGTTAGATTCCCCCAATTAATGGTAGATTCAAATTAAATTTTGATGATTCCGGTTCGAATAATAGTGCTTTAGGATAGGTTATCACAGCACTCTAATGGAATTATTAAAAGGATGTCTGTAGCATATAAGCAAATCCTCACTATTGTTGTTGAATGCTCATTTTAAGACATAGATTTACAAATGTTAATAAATGTTTTTTGGACCTAGACAGATTGAATAATTAAAAAATTATAGATTACTATAAGAAGACAATGTCTAGTTCTATTGTGTTATTAATATAGAGGATATTTGAAATTGTCTCAGACTCAAATGATGTATGACTGTCACATATTTATGTAGGCAAACAATTATTCGATTGTCTAGCAAAAATGAATTAGTATTTAGATTCAAGTGTTTGGTTTTCAAATTTTTCTAAAAATGTTACAACATAAGGTTTATATTTATTATAGTTCTCTTTATCAATCTTGTTTGTAAGAACCTTATTCTATAGTTTTACAAAAAAACTCAATATTAATTCACGAGAGTTAAAGATAAAACAAAATTTTCATATTTAATAATATTTAAATAATTTCCACTGAAAATTATTTATAATAATGTTAAGAATAAAAAAAAATTTATTTGTTTCAAAATGTAAAAAATTTAATAAAAGACATAGCGCATAATAATCAATTTCATATAAAATGATAAGAGACTTAAAATCAACACTATCATCAATCCTATAATAAGTATATAAATTGGAACGAGAAGTTTCCATAATGAAGAAATGGGGATGAAACAGTTATTCATAACTTGAATATTTTTTAGATGAGATGATTTACTTAATTATCCATAATAAGAAAAATATAACTTCTTAGAGGTTATTCATGCTTAACATTATAGTGATTGCATCAAAACCTTGATATGCAATGCTTTATTAGAATACATAATTCATCCATGTAGGTATTCACAATATAGACCACTGAGTAGGTAACAAAACTCTTGAGAAAATAAATTTTAAATAAAATTTAAATATATATACTTTTATTTATATCAGCATGAAAGAATATCTTGAGTTTTTAATTAGATCATATAATATATGATTTTCTGAAATTTGGAATACCTATTTTTTCCTAAAACAAAAAAATATCAAGAAAATTAAACAGCCAAATATTTTGGTATTTGATATTTAAAAAAAATCAAATGACAAGTCATAAAAAAAAAATTAAAACAAACAGATTGAAAATTGCTTTCAGCAAATAGAAAATAAATAAATAAATAAATGTGGCCTTATCGGTTCATTTAAATCTTTTCTTTTTCACTTTTTCTTTCACTAATGTCTTTATTCAACCCTTTGATAACTAATTCTAATTACGGAAAAATTAAAAAACAATTTAAAAATTAAATCAAATATATAAAAATAATAACAAAAATCACAAACATTATAATTTTCGTGATTCTCATTCCTCCCACCAAAGTCTCGCAATTCAGGGTTTATCGGCCGGCCGGGCCCACACACCGGGCCAAGGGCATTGTCGTTCCTGATCAGCCAGCCGACAACGCCACATTTGCTTACTACCGCCCCATCGGGCCAAAGAGGCCAACCTAGCCCACGTGAAAAAAAAAAAAAAATAATTATTTCAAAGAATAATTTTTTCTCATAGTATTTTAAATTTTTTATAAGTATTTTTAATTTTTTTTATAATATAAATCGTATCTGCATATAACAATCAAGATACTGCTCTACTTAATTGGTTCAAGATTTAGATTTGAAACCAAGCCCAGTGCACACATAAAAGCATCAGAACATTATGTGATAAGGCACAACAAGAGCAATGGACACCACATGCAGTTTTCAAACTAGTGTATGGTCTTTATGCATCATCAACAGCCCAAGAACTTGGAGGAAAACCAAGTAGGTCCTTTGCTGAACTACTAACTAGATCTTCTCATTTGAACATGTCTATGCATGCTACTAAGATTACAGAGCCTAGGAAGAAGGGTAGGACAGTCACTCCAAACCAAACCAAAATCATATCAAACTAAAGAGTATACATTTGATAAAATCCTGTTCCTGTGGCACACTTGATTGAGAAAAAATTATTCCCCATAGACAGAGAGACTCCTTCCAGCATGAGTAGTGAAGAGCCACAGAGCACAGTGAAATGAAAAGGTGCAACTTATTTGAAGAGCAGCTCCTTAGTGTTTTTTTTTTTAATTTCTTTGGAAGGTTTGGAAGGAAAGAAGTCTCAAGATGTTTGATAATTAGGCGCATTCTGCTCAGTTCTTGAAAATGTTCTTACTTAGGAATTTGTAATTATGGGTAAAGCAATACATAAAGATCAATTCTCTGTCTTTCTTTGATTTTACTGAGTAGTTGGTTCTGCTTAAGGTTGGATTCTTTTTCAGGTGTGCTATTAGGCTATTTCTATACTTACTATGTACTTTGGTGCTTCCGTATTGCATTCCTTTATGTCTAATGAATTTTCTTTTTATTTATCAAAAAAAAAACTCATCCTAATTAAGATTTAAGAACTTAGAGCCATATGGTGCACAGACGTTCTCTTAAGTAAATATATTAATTCTAGAAGTAACCTGACATTTCCAAAATTCCATAAGAACTCTCCAAAATAGCTATCAATTCAAGAAGAGAGGAGATTCATTTTCCTTAAGACTTCCCAAAGGTTTCCTAGATTTTCAAAAGGGCATGAAATAGATTCTACATATGAAGGATAAGTGTGATAGCTGATAAGTAACAAGTAAAGTAAAAATGGGTTTTTATTTAATTTCTCAAATCAGCCTAAATTCGAAAAATCTGATCACTCCATCTAATACGTTAGGCCCAACGAGCTGCCCAAATTATACGATTTTTCGCCAATAAATTAATCCAACCCAATCCTAATTTCTCGACGGCCGTCAACTCAACGAGCCGCTCAAATTACCAGCTCTAACTCCTAATGGACTTAGGTTACCACCGGCTCAAGCTTCATAAGATGACATTTTCTTTAGCTTCTTCTAAGTTCTATCAAGTCTTCTACGTCCACAAGAGTCCATTTTAAGTGGGCCCAGCAGACCTAAGTGGGCCCAGCTTTTTAACAAACCAAGATGCTGGGCGGCGGTGCTCACCAAGTGGGGCCCAACTTCTACTTTACTAATGCTGGGTCCCCTCCATCGTGGAATCTAAACCACTTTCTTTTTTGCATTTTAGGATTAGTTAACCCTAACCACTTCATTTCCTCTTATATCAAAATAATGTGTGCATTTTTTTAATTAGATTTTCCTTTTTTTGCTTTATTTAAATATTTAATAATATTTTTTTTAATTTCTTATTTATTTCTATATCTTCTTATTAAATAAAATTAAATATTTGTTTTTTCCTTTTACTTAATACTAATAGAAATATAAAATGAAAAAAATGAGACCTTTTAGTAAAAATATTTTTATAATATATTATATAGGAAAAAGTAATTATTTAAAAAACTTAAGGTTTTAATTTTTTTTTTTTTCTATTAGAAATTTTTTCCAACCATTACAATGCACTTTTAATGACTATTAAAATCACTCCCAACTTGGAGTTTATAAATAATTCAAAGAATTTTTCACTCAGACCCAGTCAACCCACCAAACCTGAATCCTTCTTTAAAAAAAAAAAAAATTGTTGTGGGCAAAGGGGTTGAATAAAGAATTGCTCTCCACAAACCAAATCAATGATTATATATATATATATATATATATATATATATATATATATATATTTTTTTTTTTTTTTTTTTTTTTTTTTTTTTTTTTTTTTTTTTTGAAGATACTATAAGGACCTCGATTGCCAATATCCATACTCAGAAGACAACATAAACCTGTAAAAGGATCCGACGACTCTGTATCGACCACATCTTCACGAGATTGGGTTCACAGTGCAAGAAAAAGAATAAACCTAGTTTTAGCACTGTTCGAATGTCATTATCTCGTAAAAGATCTTCACAATTTATAAGACATAGTTCGTTAATCTTTTCTTAATTTTAGGAATAAAATCTCTTAATTTTATGGATAAAATCTCTTAATTTTAGGGATAAAACATTTTCTTTCCTACTAAATATTAACCTTTTGAGAAATAAATTATCTTAAACTTTAAAACTAATGATAAATCTATCTTTTTTGCAGATTTTCTGCTTTTTTAGTACTTATTCATACCTGACTTCTCATACGACAGATTGCCACAAGACTTAAAACTTTAAATGTATCAAGCCAATCTAGTACAAGGGAAGAGAGTATTTTATTTTCTCGTGACGAGATATTTCAAGACTTCTCTTTCCCATCTTTATATTCCTCATACTTTATAATAAGAATGAGCTCTTGCCTTAATAAATAAGGCTGCGGGCTTTGGGCCATCGAGTATCGAGTCTAAATATTATGGTACTCATAGATGCCAAATCAATTATATTTGGATACAAAATTAGGATTTTCCCACAAATAATTATATCATATGATTTCTTTTCTTCTGTTTTTTTCTTTAATTTCAACCCCAACTTTAGGTAGGAAATGGTCCAATTATGGTGTCGGGTATATGAAGCATTGAGAAAATCAACAAAACCACACAAAGCAAAAGCGGATTCCTCAAAGTCTCATGGCCGGATGGTCCCACCCGCCCTGTAGATGATGATTAGGCCGGCTTAATGTTTTCTTTAGTCTTTAATTACGTAATCAATAAGAAAATAGTAAGAGATGGGATAACTATTTGTGGTCTATGTAATTTTTTCCATGTCACAGTCAGACAAACGAACGAAAAATGATCGATGAGAGAGGGATGGTGTTATGAAGAAACAGGATTTTTTTTTCAATCCAACCGTCGTCATGTCATTATGGCAATCCAAAAAAAGACCGCTAACTCAGACTCTGTTTTTCTCTCTCCAAAACGTTGCTTGAATGAACAGTTTAGACCTTTTTTTTTACTCTTTTATTCTCTATGAGCGTCAACGCAGACGCCAAAGAGGACGGTGGTGATGTTTTGGACGCATGAACTGACGGAAAGTCCTGGGATTTTGGCTGATAAGGTAGGCGTTGGTTTTAGAAATTTGGTGTTTCACTTGATGCAGTCTGAGTGTTGGGTATTTGTGTTTTTTTATGTTTTGTGGTTTTAGGTAACCTTTTGTGTGTTATTCTTATATGTTGATCGTTGTAGTGGGTTTGATTGTTGATGATATGTGGGCTTTCAAGTGGGTATTGTGAATCTTGGATGGTTATTCAGATAGAATTGAAAGGTGCAGACCAAGAATTTTTGGGACAGAAAAATCATGGAAAATCCAGAAGAAAGTGGTTTGAAAGAAAATAATTTTAAGATTTTCTTCTCTAATTGAACATTTATATGCTTTTGGTAATTTTCTTTCTTACTTTGGAAAGTAAAACAATTCATGGAATCTCTTCACAATTTCTTTTGTAGTTATTTCTGCAAGGAATTCATGAGAAAATTTTAGTAAGTTCTGCCTTCTGATTTTATACCTGTGTTTCACAATTAGAAAAACAGATTGTGAATGGGTTCTGTAAACTCGAACTATCCATGTTGTCCTGTCCAGTAATGCTTGTTTGAGTAATGACTGGCTTCCAAAGCACATTTGTCCCAAAACCAATGTCCATATGTCTGAATGGATGTGTGCCAAATGGAACAAAATTTGTACTCTTTAATCCATCCACTGTCCTGATGTCCAGTATCCTCATCCAGTAATAATATATTTGAACCACGTTTCCTTCCAGCAAATGTTAACGAAACAGAACACTATAAAATGAACAGTCCAAAGAATTATAAACAAAACAAATAAAAGAATTCATATATATGCACAGAAGAACCGATATCTATGCTCAGTCGATATTTAATCTATTTTTCCATTGTTTATTTATTATAATGATGTAGTGTTCTAATTTAAGAACCCTGCTTGTCATCCATCCAGTCCTTCCAGCTGCACATTCTCTCCAAACGCTGTCACACCTATAGCCAGTTGTATCTGATTCTGTTATCATTACATTTTGATACACTCAACCAAAACCCTCCTTCCAGATCCAAACTGCTCATCTTACACAATTCTGTACTCGATAATCGTACACTGCTCATCCCGCACGCCCACCCATCCTGCTGGCAACCACATCCTCGCTGCCAACTTGTCTGTTGTAGATGATGTCAACTATATGTTCCATCACTAGAAACCTGAAGAATTTTCCAGAATTTTTTGTTTTATAGCTTGTTTGGATCCCAGAAAGATCAAGGGAAATGTGTGCAAGGAAATGTAAGGAGAAATTAGGAGAATTTTCTCTTATTTTATTGTTTGTGGAAATTTGAGGAATGAAAATTTTCAGGAAAGCGCGAAAGAACCTATCGAACATCCCTTGACCTAAAACATTTCATATTGATTTATTGTCAACAACGCCACCAACGACTTCCCTTTGATCGCCATCGTCAAACAATGGTCTGCCACCCAACGTTTAGCGTATGCCAACGAAAATAACGACTGTAAACAAACATAAACAACGGTCGATCGACACTCAGTTTGACTCCAACTTCATATCTTCCCACCTTCCACACCTTCAGCCCAAGATCTGATTCATCTTTCCGTCACCGTTTTTTCAAACAAAAGAAGCGCGAATTCGTTTATCCTCTTTCTCTTTACTTAGCTCTAACCAAACGTCGTGTTGCCATCCCATCCCTCATTTCCACTTCCTTCATACTCAACCCAAGACATCTCAATGATCAATAAACAATCCATCCTTTCTTCAGAGCACATGTAAGGATCGCACAGCTCTGCCCATGCTTTCATCCAGAAATCACATACATAGAAAAAATTAATATATAGTCATAAATGAATCATAAATAGCGATTTCCATTTTAGTTATCCAAAAATAGTGATTCCCATTGTTAAATGTTTTAGTCGTATATCAAATGTCTGTGTTCTTCCATGACTGTAGCTTGCAAGATGTTCACCGTTCGAATCGATAAGACCAAAGAATGGTTCAATCACCGACGAAGTATTACTCCATTCGCGCTGGTCTCGGTCGGGTCGGATCCTTGATAAATCGTCTTGTATTTTGGCATAAGGTACTAAAAACATTCTCATCTTCTCGACAAGCAGTAAATGTGCGTGAGTCTAACAACAACCTTCCTATACTGCCACTATCGGCCTAGATGCAAACACTGATCTAGTGCCTCTATATCCATCCCAGGGTCGGAGTTCCCAGCCAAAGATTCTCATATCTTTTGGTGGAGTCACCATAATAAAGACCAGCTTGCTTCAGCTTCTGGCATACCGAGATACTCCTACAAGTAAGTATCCTAAGCCTTGAAGGAATTATATTTAGATTAGGCTTTGGAGCTAGATTTTGTTAGTATGCTTCATTTTATTGATACTTCTTTTCTATACTGTGGTATCTAGGATGCATTTTCAATCATTTCTCGTTTGTTTGCTTAGGTACTGTGCATATAGAACTTCTAAGCATCAAGTTAGGTTTCCTCCTGTAGCCAACTTCTCTCATTATCCAACTCTATCTTGTTAGTTACCGCGGGCTTATAATCCTTGTAATAATTGCAACCGATGAAGATGGCAAGATGGGTATTAATTTACTGGTCAGAGAAATCACATTGTTAAAGCAAAGACATCCTCATCTTTTCCTTGTCCACTAATGCCCAGGGTGTACTCTATACCATCGGATAACTGTAGGAAAAATTGCTTATGGGGGGACACAGATCCCTAACTCATTCAAATCATAGACTGAAGAACTAGATCTCCAAAATGAAAAAACAGTCCCCAAACATTTAGAAATACTCAGTACCTGATATTATTTCATGCAGACTCTATTTGTTTATCTCTATGTTCTTTAACTATATTCTTTTTCTATTACATGTCCCTTGAATACTTTTGTGAAGTGATGTCAATCACCAGGTGTTCTTGGTATACATTTTTAATCCTTTTCCTAATATCTTGAGTTTGATGCAAGTAGCAGTATACACAATATCAAGCTTTGGTTCCAGGAGTGTTGTATCCAATCTTCCTTTTTTTTATCCTGTTCATCCATTTCAAACCAGAAAAGGTCTTCCCTCAGTTACTCAACAACAGAAATAGCTTGTGTGTTTTCAAGGTCCTTGTTATGAGGCATAGGTTTAATAACAGACATACCTTTTTCATTCCATTGAGTATTTATATATTAGATTTGACTCAATTTGCTTGTGTTCAAAACCATAGTACATTGATTTATTTGATATGTATCTATGTTAATTTCTAATGGTCAACACTAACAGAATTCACTAATCATCTCAGCTTTATTCGTGGTATGTGCCCTGATCATTCGACTATTACTTTCCAGAATTGCAAATTGAAAAACTAGCAGAGACTTAGCCCTGCAGTCTGTTTCGTCCTAGAAGTCTTCTTCATCATATTATTCAAAACATGGTTTTTAGTTGAACTTGTGGTTTTAGTAAAACTTCTTATGGTTATAAAAAGAGCTTCATGATATCGTTGCTTCTCATGGAAGCCATTTTAGTTTATGCAGGAATATTTTATGTCTTCTTCTATTGTAGTTCCTAAGATTCTCCTCTTTGATGTCATGTGACCTAAGCTCAGCTCCTGCTTGCTAAAGCTACACTTCAAACAAGGGCTTAATCATTCTGTGTTAATTAAAGGCACTCAGGGTTCATTGACATCTCAGGCTCTTTAACATTCTATTTTGATTTCCCTGGATAGAAGGAAACCAAACTTTGATCTTAATTCCCTATGCTATATCACTAGTGCCTCACATTTTGTTGAATTCCAAGATGTGCCCATAAAGGCAATCTTGTCACTGGGATGTTTAAGATCAATCCACTAAAGGGCTTGAACAATATTTGTGGTTTCTAAACCAGAGCATGAAACTTCCTAGTATCTTGTGATGGCATGGTGATTGAATGGATGGTTTAGAGATTCAGAAACAGCCTCTAAAACGCTTGAAGGTCTTTTTGATTTGATCATGTATTTAAAATCCTACGAGAAATAGACTCAATCACTATTCACCTCATTCCAGATAATGGAATAGGAGATTTCAACCCGCATTCTAAAGAATAAAACCTCAATGATAATATCCTCCATGAAACATGAAGCACGAAAATAATGTTAACTGAACAACAACAAAGAGAACAGTTGTTCAAACATCAGCAACCAGAGCGATAAATACCCCTAGTTTTATCCCGTCGAAATGAAGTTTATAGATCTTCAGCGCATGGCGCCTATAAGAGAGAACACGTCAAACCAAAGCTTTTCAACCTTTCTTGCGAATGTTACATGTTATCTGATGGTTAATCCTCTTCCAACTGAAAACCCGAGTCTAAAGCACGACCGTTGAGATAAGAACGCTTTCATCGAACAGATCCGGGTTATCTGGCTCGAAACCGTTTCCGGCAACATACATTTTCACAGTTATACAGCGCCATAAACAACCACCAGCCAAACACACAGAACCATCGAAACTCCGTTGCGATTTGACCGGCAAACCCCCGGATTTGTCGCCAGCACCTCAGTATCGTGTCCCAGGGCGCGAGTCGGCGCGAGTAATCTCAAAGATGACGCGAGCTTTTGGCACGTTATATCGAGAAAATCGGCACAAAAGTTCAAAGTAAATGCGCAGAGGAGGGCAGCACGCAGAGCAACACACAATCTTCACCGAACTCCAGCAAAATCAACGAAGAACAGTTATCACCATAACAGAAGTTCAGATCTACCTATATAGGAATAAAGAGGATTCTATCCTGAAGCCAAGAGGATCTTATTTTTAGATTTCTGTAATATTATGTATCGTCTTCACGCATTCGAATATAGACTCTGAACAAATTTGGGAACATCGGGTTCAACGTCCTTCATCTTCTCATATACACATCCACAAGTGTCCCGGAAGCATCATCATCGTCTGTTCTTCATTGTTATACTGCGCTGCCTTCCCAAAGTTTCGTGTTTTTTAAACACAGAAAGTCGACTATGCTGTATAAAGATCTTTATCTCCCAGGCAGTGAAGTTGAAGCGGGAAGCAGAAATGCTGAATAAAAGTCAGTGAACGCATACTTCATTGTTTGTCAGAACAGGCGCAGGTGGTGCAGGCAGCAAAGTCAACCCACTCCCGCTGCATTTGGGTAACACAGTCCTGAATAGGTTATGGGTGGGAGAGAAGTAGATGCGCTGTTTATAACACTTCGTCACACCATCGTCACCGACATCCCATCATCGGCTCTTCGCAGAGATCGCAATACTCGTCAGCGAACCAGAACGAACGGTGCCAGTTTATCGCGTGCCCAATGACAATTCATCACAGCCGTCCACCGCGGAACACGACAAACGCCAAATACAACGCAGCCATCGCTATCGAGTGTCAGTCAGAACCGCTGTCGCTGATTCAGGTCATATCGGCAGCTGATTATCTGATAATGATAATCGTCAGCAATTTCGTCATAGAATCGTGGCATTATTAATGATCATACACAACATCGTCTTTATTTCAACATCATGATTTCCACAATATAAATATATATTATACTAAGTGATCTCATCTGATCCGTCCATAAAATACTTCAGAGTTTATTATGTTTATGGATATGTAGAGTAGCATTATTGCCTGGATTCTTGTATTATAAATTCATAGTCATCCAAATGACCATAACTAGAAGTAAGATCCAGCAGAACAAAAAAATATTTTAGGTCGCTCTAAAAGTAATAAATGAATCTTATCGAAGAAGAATATAAACAAAGAGGTGCTGATCTCCTCCCGTCAATCACACACAATACAGAAAGGTCAGTCATAAGAGGCTCTCGCTGGTTTGTATTACTTACTCAGCGTACATGATTAGTTCACCGTCTGGCAGCGTTCAGCAGCCACGTCCCTTCCGTCCTTGAAGATACATCAGATAAATATCCTGCAGAAGAATCAGAACCAAAGGTTCTGAACAACGTTTGATAGCACATCTGATAACAATAATGCAGCAGTATCAAACTTAGCTGCAGAGACAGAGATCCATACTAATCAATACATTCAAAGATCAACAGATCATGAGAAATGCAAATGTTATTTGACTTAACAAATTAATAGTACATGTCGAACATACATAGTCTCACATCAGAATGACGAATAGCTGAAACGAATGAACCCAACAATGGGATACACACCAATCAAAACAACAGCTCTTGAACGCAAAGATCCAGGCTACTGTCTTTGTGATGATGATCAAGAATAGAGACCTCACTCGCTCACGATCCGCTTCGACATCCAGATAAAAACGTAAAGAATGAGATATAGATGATGAAACGATGACTTACCCAGAGAATCAAAGAGAAACAGAAAAATCATCAGTGGTGGCAGAAGGCATGAATTTGGAAAGAATACGATCAGAATCGACTGTCATGAGGAAAAAGATACCACAGAACTAAATCTGTGCGATGGGCGTTTAGTGAAACCCATACCTATTTTCCTGCCAGTCTTACAGAACAAAGACTGAGCGCAATTGTAACACAGGATCGCTTCTTCATCACCCAGGCGATAGAACCCACCCGCTTCCAGTGCAGGCAAAGTGGTTCTATGCACAGCACAAAGTTAGCACCTCGCCGTGCGCAACGCACCTAAGATCCAGCCATTCCCAAGAGACACCATGCAGATTCAGCACACGTGGACGCTTGCCTGCTGCCAAAGATAATCAAAGCATCGACATTCAGCTGATTTGATCTTTCAACATCCACAGAGGTCACCATGAATGATCAACCATATAAATACACTTTGAAGGTATTGATCGCAAACCAACTGAGAGAATCAGGACCCATCATATTTGGCCCTCTGATCGAGATACTCGACTGTCTCTGTTTAGTCAAAGTTTATTCTAAAATTGAACGTTGAACAGAAGCCGAAGAAGAACAAAGAGGTCAGAACAAAGAAGGCTGACATTCCCAGCAAAATCTTTGGGGGTTCAAACGATAAAGGTTCTGAAGAATCCTCTATGGTATCGTCTGATTCAGAAGGTCATTAAAATCTATACGAGAGGAACAGTGGTTCAGAGATAAACCAATGGCTGGCAACCTCAATGAGAGGGCACGGTCACCATAAGATCATAGTTTTGATATACATATGGTGTGAAGGTCCAATAACTGAAGATTCTACAGATTTACCACATCCATCCGCTGGTCTCAGACTGAGAGGTGGCTTCGTCATCTGAGCAACAGTTGAAAGTCCCCATGGTGGCGGGGCGCTCACCATATCTTTCTGATAGTTTAAAACATCTCACAGTTCTTCTTTCTAATTTGTTCCATTTTGTTTCAATCCGTGCCTAGCTCGATGCACTCATAGAAATCGTTAGTTCAGCGAATTAGTTGAACAACTCCTTCTGGTTTTCATGATCCATCGAAGATAACCGCGCACGCGCGGTGCAGATAGCGTCAACCAACCCTCCCCGCGACGCAACCCGGCGTCACGCTTCCACGCCATCCATTCAGCTATATGTCGCTATAACATGAAGAAACTAGGTGGACCTATATAGACTTAGTGAACATCGTGTCAGAGGTTATCACCACATTATCACGTTGACATGCGAAACATCAACGATCACATCCGGTTCATCTCATCCCAGTTGAATAACGCCGAGTCGAACGAGTTAAACAGACAAAGAAATATCCGCCGTGGAACGCGTTGAATAATCACGTGAATGGCAGCAACGCCAAGAGATCCAGAAAACAATACAACAATAGTGGCAAAAGAGGCGCCCAAAACACAAACAAACGCTGACTGATGCGTTATTTAAGATAGTTAAACAAAAGAGATCCAATCGAGTCTGAAGAACATCCACTGACTCACATACTCGATCTTCAATCGACTTTTGAATTAATAATGAACCGAAAAATAAAGCAACAGAAAAGTTTAGTACGGCGCGGAGTAACTGAGCGTTTGGCGAGTGATCCGGGGCCAGATTTTTTTTTTTTTTGTCCCAGACAGAGATCCTGTCTGTGTCCGGAGATCGGCGTTAATTTCTGGTTGATAATCTATTTAGACATTAATACACCCGATCTGAGCACCATAGCAACAGTTGACATAGCGTCGTCAAAGGGTCGATCTGGGGTCAGAGCAGAATAGCCCAAACTGATGCGCTGATTATAATTTGTTAAACCACAAATGTTACGACTTCCGCAGCCTGGTCGCAACACCCACATTCACTTTAAATTTTGTCCTAGAACTGAATCTAGAAGGTTCTAATAATGTCCATCCATCACGCTCAACTGAGAATCAAATCATAACAGATTGAAATGGTAAGCGAGTATAAAGTCGTCAAAGAGACTATCTCATCAAAAAACAGGCAAGAGAGATCATACGTTAACTCAGATCATTTACAGGCGGGAATTACAGGCGTCTTCGCAACAGCGCTTCGTCCAAAGAGTCGATCAGCTGTGGTACACAGTCGTCAGAGTCACAAAATGCAGAAAATAATCAAGGCAATGCCGTCACAATTAACCCCCGAAAGCTGCAATGATTAGTCTTCGAGTCGGGCGTGGCGTTGCTGGGTCCCCACAGCAATCGTGTTTCCCAACATCGAAACACTGAGTTGTAGTCTACAGCAAATGCTGTACTGGTCCCGATGAGCTACGCCAGGCAGACGCGCCCGTCGTCCCTCCCGCTCCACCTCCAGTCTGAAGGAACCTATGAAGAAGTATTAGTGAAAGTAATTTGTTATGGGGCATGAGTTTTTTTATTATGATGACCTTTATTAGCCTTTTATAACTCATGTATAGAACCAAGTTTGTATGCTGACCGTATGTTTTTTTCTGTTTCTGTAGTGTTCGACTTTCCAAAGTTCTGTAAGAAAATGTAATTTACATTACACTGCTCCAATTGGTACAGTCTCTTTATGTGAAACCATGATTGTGGATGGGACCATTACTGAATGAAGCCATCATCGAAATGATTAAGTTGAACACCTGATGCTCTTCACAGGCAACCAGATCACCAATGTGTCTCTCAAACATCTTCTGCTATTTGTTTGAATTCAAATCAGAATAAACTCAGAAAGTAGAAACAAAATAACAATCCAGTTTAAAGCTGCATGTGGTCCGCCCAGTGGTAGTACGTGAGTGGCCAGAAAACTGACTTTTGATTGATATCCATCAACCCAAGCCTGTTGAATTTTACTACATGTTTTTCCGGTATCTTTGCTAGGTAGACTGTACCCACCGGACCAGAATTTGTGGGATATTGTGTAGATAGCTAACTGTCCCAGAACTGAATCCATGAATAATGTCTTCGAGAACTTCAACATACGTTGTTGTTGATCCACGACAGTTTAATAACAACATAAGATGATGAGTGAACCCCTCACAATGAATTTTTTCAAACACCTATGTCAAATAAGAGTGTTAATCTCTTTAATTATCATCACACCATATACACATGTGTGGCTTCAACATCATTTCACCAGAACCCTTCTCAATCAGACTATGTCACCAATTCCACATTATGAGCGAGTGCTATACTTTAGGATATAGTTTAACAGAATCACAGCAACAACACCTGTGCAGCGAGACAGTTCGAGCTGGCAGAAGTGCCGGCAACGCGCCAGAGTATCGGCGCGAAATCAGCACGCAGCAGGCAAAGAACAGCCCTCCTGGTGAACGCTTCATCTCGAACAGCAATCACATCAGGGTTGAGGCAACCGAATGATTATCCAAAGACACGCTAACGAACCACGAGGTCACAAACCAGTCCAACCAGTTCTTCATCCACTTCGAGCGCTTTGACGAGTAATCACACGACTTAAAAGCGCAAGACGAGCCGCTTGTACGGCCTCGCCTTTTCAGTTACCGCAAACATCTGAATATAAGGCGAGCTTCGTTAAATACATCAACACATAGTTTGATTATCTAGTAACGCTGACTCAAAGAATCAGATCGGACTGAACTAGCAACAACAAGAACACATGTCCAACAAGATCCTGCTTTGTTGGATTTTATTTGACTGGCCTCTTTTCCCCATGCTATAATCAGGCTGCTGCTGATTCGCAGAACTGTCAGCTAAAGAAGTCTGATGGCCGTAACTCGGTTCCGAAGGGTATATATGGCTGGCGGACCCTGCCTTCCATATATCCTTCCTGACGTTCACAAATGAAAAGTGACATCCTATAGTCTCTATATATCATCTTTGAACTCATTACTCGTGTCCATCCACAACTGCAAAACCCACGGGCATTCACCACCCAAACAAAGCTTCTTCCTCCACACATCACTATCATTCTTCATAGAGCTCATACACTTCGAGTCTGAAATTTTTGAATCTTGAGAAACTGAGTTTCATTTTTCTACAGAGTCCTCCCTTTGCAGAACCCATGAGTCCAGATGCACACATCCATAATAATCACAGAATATCAACAGCTCAATAACATGTCCGCCGTCCCAGATGTCCCTGCTCACTGATAGTCCTCTCCAATCAATCAGAGTACAGGTTTCCAACTATTGAGGATAAAACAGAGGCGCTATGCTAGAGAACATACCATGTCTCTGGCAGGAAGCGATCTCTCGCGAATGGTAAGCCGGATACAGGATCAACAAGTTGAGTTCGTGTGTTATTGGCTTGCAGCCATCCAGCTGACAGAGCTCATTGCATACCATCAATTTAGTTTTTGTTTTTTTCTTTCTTTCTTCTTTCTCCCCTTCCCCGAGAAATTATTGCGCTGACCAAGATTTAATCTCGAAAGAAGAAGATAACTGCAAACAAAGCCAGAACAACAGAGCAGGATCCAACGGTAGCATCGACCTGAATGTTGCTCGGGATCAGTCGATCAAGAGTCAGTCACCTAGGCTAAAAGATAATAGTATAGTATTTCTAAAGACAGTGAAAAACGCGTACCTTCACCACCCCAGGTTTGAAACAAAGATTCCATGAAAAACAATATCCACACATGAATCTGTCCAGAAGGGTCCCGTGCATAGAATAAAACGTGTGTGGCTGCAGAAAGGTTATCCATGCGCGGAAGTGCAAGTCCCAGTGTCTGAATCCGTCACTTGAACCCCATGGTCCCACGAACAGTTCAGATGTCCATCGTGATGATGAAACTATGTTGAGTAACAGTTTCATGTACATCAGGTTCCCAAACTCATGCGCTATCCAGCTAAACGTCCAAAACCCAAAATCAACAAACATATTCCTTTATAACCCCAACTAGATGAGTGAATCCAAATACTCATTAAAATCACGTGAAAGGGTGGAGTGTAGTAAAATTAATGCTTATAAATTTTTTTTTTTTTTTTTAATTGTTTATATTGATTTTTATTCATTTTTGTTTTATTTATTTATCATCTCAACTATAAAGGTTTGATAAAATTAATATGAATTTATTAAATCATTAATTTACATATTTACTTTAATAATTTTAATTAATATTTGTATTTTTATTGATATGAAGTCGCATCCTTTTTTTTTTCCTCCAGTAAGATCTGTATAACGTGTAAGAGCACAAGAATAAGACGTAAGACGACGTTATCATCAACTTAACAAGAGTCAGAAGATTGACGCAGAATGCAGTTAAAGATTTGAGGCAAAATTAACATTTACTGCAGCAGTATTAGTTGCCCAGGGCAAAGGCAAACAGAGAAGCGCGAAGGCCATTCTTTCCCCAATGAACGAAACCATAACAACAATCTAATCCACAGCAACAGGAGAGGTTGGAACAGGCGATGTGTTGAGTTATCGATCGAAACGATCCAGCAGATACGAACGACACGACATCATCAACCTGAATCGAACCACAACGACACGAGTTTCATACCATCGCAAAGATCAGCGTACAACGTTATTTATATCGTTAAATTTGAATAATTCATTTTTAACCCCATCCATTTCACGCTTCACAGAAGCGTAACTTTCGTCGTTATGGTGAAGCCAGGTGGCGGCATCTTCCGCCACCACGGAACATCTTCTCATCCTTTCTGACCTCAATAACGACGTCAAACCGCCAACTTTTGATTTCGAGATATAATTAATGACGCTCAGATGGTTCTTCGCACTTCGAAACATCGAATACGATGTAACGGAAACGGATGAACGGTACAGAATCAGCGTCGGTGATATTTAATATCATCCGAAACGCTGCAGTGATCGCACATCCACGCGGATTGAAGAACGAACCGTCGATCGTTATCATGCATACGCGAAGAATCAGTAAACAGTAGCAGCGCAAAGAGAAATCCTATGCCTGAAGCTCGGATTTTGTTGCAGAACCACCAGGTGGTTTAACATCGAGACAGAAAATCGAACCAACCATGAACTAAGACGCGTCAACCGGTGGTATAAATCGGCGCTTCTTCGCGCAAATTTTACTTTGCGCACTGCATCTCGCCTTCGTACCGCCGAACCAAATCCATTTCAGTCATCCGAACAGTGATCAGACAGAAAAGTTTCAACGCAGAACCCCGTAACACAACCGGGCCCAATCCAACGGTAATTAGTTTCGCCAAAGAACGAGCGTAGGTAACGTTGAATCGCGTCCCGTTTCAGCAAAGAATCAAGGTGCGAACATCCGAGAAGATCTTATTCGAACCTCGTCGCTCCTTCCAGGTATGTCGACGCCCGGCGTTTTTGAACGATATCTTCGATTCCACTGCACTCCCAATCAAACCCTCCTCCCTGTCTGGGTGAAAGTGGATTTCTCACTTATTACTATTTCCTGAACCTACAAAACTAGAGGTAGTTTTTATCTCCAACAATTTCTTCCACAAACGGGATCATATCCAATTCTCCTTCATCCTCACAATCTATATCAAACTGAAACTCCTTCTCCAGTTTTCCTTTCCTGGGTTCAACACCCCATCTCTTTCTGTCAACCGCGCTTCTCACATATATGCCAGGCTCATCACAACTCTTCTGTCCGAAACTCTTCTCATCCATCCTCCATCACCTAAGATGTTTAACGCGCTTTCCTCCATAAATGGTGGGCAACATCAACTCATGTCTGTTCTGTGGTGGAACAGTCCTTTCAGAAACATATCAGAATCTATAATAGGCCCCAGACATTGTTCATATTCTAGTTCATCTCTCAGAGAAAGGAATAGAAGCTCAGGCTGGCTGATCCACTCAAAGTATGGATCCTAAGTCTCTGAAGACAACTGTGGTCGATGGGAACAAGCTCCACTCTGGACAAATCTCTCAAACCCATCAAGCTTCCTAACTAAAAGGTTTCCTGTATGCCTGTCTGTGTTTCTACATGATCCGAATATCTAAAATCCCAATCCTATGCAGCAAAACAGTACAACATTTAGAAGTACCATGATCGCTGGCATCAAAATCATGAGGGCGATGAACTGCTGCAACGCATGGCACCTTGTTCGACCAGCTTCCATTTTGATTCATATTTCCATTCACCCCATCATTGACATTAGCACTGGTGTGTAATCTTTACAAGGGCCATAGATGGCACATTGGCAAACCAGATCATAGCTTCGGGTTCGTGAGTGTGGCAGCTGCCACTTCCCTAAAACCTGTCTCCTGTCCCTCAACTCTGGTCCATTTGATCCAGAGTTGCTCTCCATGCCCTCCCGCCCTGGGAACCCTTCTTGGTCTGCTTCAGCAAATGCATCACCCACTCTTTTGTCCACACGGCTGGAGTCTCACCATTTACAGCCCCCTAAAATAATATGAACCTCCAAGCCCACTGAAACAGGAATTGATCTATACCATTCTCCATTCGTTTCATAATGTCCTTCACCAGTAACTTTGTGGGAGCAAAGTAATTTGAGTGACCCCAATATCTCAATTGACCACTTTGATCCTGTTGAAGATCCCTACCAGTGGGTGAGGAGACATGGCGAGATGAGCTTCTGTGCAAAAATTTCCTTGTAAGGAGAAGTGAGAACCTCCATCCGCTTCTAGATCATTCTTTTAATACCGTATCCCCATATGTCAATGAGCTTCCTCGGTTGGGACATTGAGTGCAGCGTAATCTCTTTCTTCACCGTATGCATTGTCAATTCTGTTCAACACTATGCTCCAACACACAGCCAGTTTCAGTTTTAACAAAAACACGCTTTTCTTGCAGAAAATTCTTTCCATTCTCTTATTTTCAAGGCAATCACAGCCGGTTCTTTAATGCTTGCAACCTATTTGAGTTTGTGGGGTTGGCTATCCAGATCATGCGCTATGGCAAAGGTAGCAGACAAGTCAATGCCAGAGGCAGAAGCAGTACTGGGTGCGTGAAAGCAGCAAGAACTTCTCTCCCAAACTCATATGGGTCCACAGAGGTGTTTGAAGGACAGAAAAGCCCATGTCCCTAAAAATCATAACCGACAGAGGAATTAAACCTCACTGCCTGTGTCTTGAACAGATAAGACTATGAATTAGCACCAGTCTTACTAAAGTGCTACATTGAATCTGATCACTTCCGATAGAGCTATAAATTAGCACCAAAGTCAGATAAATCCCATGCAGATAACTGTTCAAAACATCAAATCAATGCACACAGATCTTCCACAGTTAATTACTAGTCCTGCAGATCCCCATTTATGCCACAGAAACCACACAAAACTCCACTTTTCCATGGGAAACCAGAACAATCATCCATAGTTTCGGAGTCAAGTCAATGAAGCATCCATCGTAATGGATCACAATGTATCCAACAAAGTTCATAAAGAATTTGTTTTCTGCAAAGCGTAATGGATTGGTTAATCAGTCGATGCAATGTTCACAGCACAAAAAGGCATAACTTTTACAGATATAAAGAGAATTAACAGGTTGTCCTATAGGAGCAACCTGGATAAACTAAGAAAATCAGTCATTCATAAATTTAAATATGCTCATCTTCAAACCAAACACCATAGTTCACCAAACATTCAACTCTTTTCATCCTTCCATCTACTCCAAAGATCCAAACTCTCCCCAAGTTTGAGAAAATAATTGTTTCAAACACCTCTATAACCTGATAATAACATTCTTAAAAAGAACTGAAGCTCCTCCTGAACTCCTAACTTTAGGTCAAATTAGTGAGAAGAAAATTTTCTCCATTATACCTGCAACTCAATTCAAATGTAATAGCCAGTTGACAAATATACAATCCATATTTTAGAGCGTCACAAGAGAGAAGACTAGAAAAATGCACTGTCCATGCCGTAAGTTCAACAATAAAACAAGTTATCCTGTTAATGCAAACTCATTCACAGTCCACCTGAGTCTCTAAACCACAACCAGATTTTCTGTCAGTTAACCATAATATCAAACTATGCAAACGCACTACAAACAATTGGGGAATGAAATAAATAGTGCTGGGGGTCATTCTGAACTATTTGATATGATTCGAAGATTAATTCAGCATCATAAATAGAACTAACCTTAGAAATTGATTTTATCATAACCCCACCCCGCCACTAACTGTTCCGTCTCGCGCCTATCTCCTGAACTTATCCCGCACCCCATCGGAAGTGAAGCTTCCAGAATGGTCGTCCAATGGTTGAATCATATCTCCAAAGTTGAAGCTTAATCTCATCACCCAGCAGAATGGTACCAGATTTCAGAACAACACATGAATCAAACAAGATGAAACTATATAAAGCCAACAAAAATCATCACAAACAGGCGCAAACATTCACAGCCCAGATTGGTGGTCATAAGCATCACCGAAAAACCCACTCAAAACATTGCAGGCGAAAGCAAAACAAAGAGAAAAAATGAAGCAAATCAGTATTTCAGGTGAAATTGTTTGCAGAGATCTGAAGTGAAGAACCGAGCAACACAACAGATGCGTTGCACACGGCGTCAACAGTCTGATCGCACCAAACATCCAACCATCTCAGAGTCTTCGCTGTCACCTTCCAAGAATAACACCGAGAGTCGAAAAATCCGAATCGTCCAGTCGCGATCGTCGCTGAGCGTCGGAGAAACACAACCATTTGAACTAGAACCATTCAACATGGATCATGTGTTGATTAACGGTTGGCGGATGGTATTAGACTCAGATCTCTTTCTCTGTCTCTCGGTCATCAGTTGTCTCCTCCCTCCTTCACTCCCTAAGTTCCTTGAGCTTTTCTAACTTCCTTTCAAGAGTAGCTGAAGCGATGGAGTCTTTCTTTCACTGCGCCAACAGTCCACTTAAGAAATGTGGAACCCATTAAGTCTCACTCAGATCTTTCCACGTGGTAGATAAACGTTGATTTAGCATAGACAGGCATGGGGGGGTGGTGTTGGTTTGTCTCGTTCTATTTTTAAAGTGTCAGTCGAGCTGTTGGATTTATTGACGAGTTGGGAATTCACGGTTTGTAGGAGTCTGTCCCCTGAGTTGTTGATCAAAAGATGTGCATGTGTTGGCCCAACCCAAAGGTTTCCAAAAGTCTTTCGTCACACTCAGAGGTTGAAGAAGTGATAAAGCTCAGAAAAATGAAAATACAGGAATCCAGGGTAGAAGGCCCAATGAATATTATCACAAACACTGAAGAAAAATAGATCAAATAGTTGATGTCAACATACCTGTCTGAGTTTATACAATCCAAAATGTTTTCAAACACAGTATCATCACTGATCAGAGGAATTCATCATAAGAACTGAGTTAATCTGAGAAGAAGATATACATCATATCCAATGAATCCTGAGCTAGCTGAATTTTAAACCATTTTGAATACAAACAAACCAAAACAAACTGGCAAACATCCGGCTCCAAAAGTCATCCTCCTCCACAATTGTAAAGATCCAGGATGTAACATTTTGAAAGTAAAGGTAATTTATTTTTTTTAGCTTTCCATCGCCGATCTAGATTTTTAATTTGTTCATGTTGCCATATCATCTTGATCATATAGATGATTCCCAGATTACCTTATCGCGCATTTGTTGTTTATTATCTTTATTGAAGCTTTATTTATGTTTCGGTCGATCTAAATAAGAAATGCTTATCCATCAGCGTACCTCCATCAATCACTCATCACACATAATTGTCATCATGATCATCTGGTACATCAAGAGAACATCAAGAACCATCGACAGGTGAGACCATAATAACATTCGCTTATTGACTATCAGGTTTATAAGAAACAAGAATTTAACTGACAGTCCTTCTCATCCTCATACAACGAACGAGGCTAATCCTTCTTCCGTTCAGATTAGTTTGCAAGAATTCAACGTGTTAATACAGAAGTCGCATAAAGTCCAAAGCTAGTTCCCACAACACCGACCCTTCGCAGAGCGAGAGGTCCCGCTTCGATATTAGTCGTTGTCGTCGACGTTACGAAGAAAGATCATGTGGTTACACTAGGCACGCGAAAATGTCAACAACTGATCATATTTAACAGGTTTATACTATAACCAAAACTACACTGATTTGAAAGTTTTATATTAACCAAAGACAAAGATTTGCGTTTTGATTCTGACAAAACCTCGAAACACGATCGTTATCTTTCTTTCTTCCTTTCTTTTGTCTTCCACTCAGATCTTAATATGTCATCAAAGTTTATCTGATCGATGATCCATTAAAACAGACATCCGTCGAGAACGAGTTTTAGCGAAGATGCTCCTTCGGTTTTCAATGATCCCATTATCTTCACGTTAACATCCCCAGGGCCTGATAACTATCTTTCCACAAAATGAAATCCAAAGATTGTAATACATCAAAATTTTCATATTCCGAATTTTCGACAGAGTTCAAAATTTTCGCTAACTCAAACGCTCTAAGTATTTCGATCCTATTTTGTTTATGTTTCTATGGTAGAAACATGCTTGGGATAATGTATGATTCTTCCATTTGATATCAAAGCATGGTTGAACCTCTCTCTGATTATTATTTATCCAGAATGCTCGATCTTTAGTTTTGTTTCTTTTCCATTGTTTTGAAGCATTAAATCTCCTTATTATGATTTAATATAGTTTTTGTACTTGTCAATCACAATGTTTTTTTTCATTACTTCCTGTCCTTCTTCCATCTCAATAATTTCATAAGGTAAAGTACGTGAACACTGATCACATTAGCACCGGTGGATAATTGACTCATTGAAGACTACATTTTCTCATGTATTACCAAAGTACTAATCATACCAAATGCTCAGAATCAAAACACTGCTCAATCATTATAGATCAACGAGATCCAACATTAACTTATGGTTCACAAATACCTGAGATTTATGTTACATCTGATTAACTGACAGAAGATTCATCGACAAACAAAGATATTTGAGTTTAGTGATATCAGATCTAACGATGACATCGAATGAAGATCCAGGCACAGAAACTTTTTTACTGATCAACTAACGATAATAACCCGGTTTCAACCCACACCGAGATTTGGTAGATATGATAGAAGCAACAGAGATCGATTTAATAACACACTAAATTGAACCAACTGAACATGGAACCCATCGTTATAACTAACACAGCAGCAATATATTAATTCACAGCAGAATCGATTTAACATCGAACGACCTGAATGTTCGAACTGAATACAGAACGTTTCAATCGAAATTGATCCAACGAAAACGCCGAAGATATCAATCATCGCAGCAACGAGTTAAACAGCATCATAACGCGCCGCAGAATCAATCGAACAACAAACCATTGATAATACTTGGCTAATACAGCGATGAACAAAAATTTGTAATTTCGACGATTATTGAACCTGACGGCAGAACCATCGCACCTCCTTCACCTTCGCGATTGACCTCCAGCATCGCGATCGCTATAAGACGGAATCAACCACTTCGGATGGCGCCTCATATTATCTCACGACACCCGATAAGACATTATACAACGAGAAATCGATTACATATACATCGGAGATTCTCGTCATCAATCAACCGATCGTCGTTATTGACGCGTCAATTTCATCGATCGATCGATCCGCGGACCGAACGAGATCACGGTCGACGAATTCGTCAACGGCGTGGTCCGCGCCAGTCCGGAATACGAAACGAGTTGAGAACAGCCGCGGTTTTGGTAGGCCGGTAGGCGCGACGAAGTCGGTTCAGCTCGTTGCGGCGCATCCGGTCGCCGAAGGCGTGGGCGCCGGCGCGTTGCGCGTTCTTCGTTTAGTTGATAGCGAATCGAACCGTTTTCGGCGTCCGGTCCGGACTTCGACGGCCCGAACCAGCGACGGTTCGAATCTCCCGTCAACGAGGTTATACGGTTATGTTTCGTCACGAAAACGGTTGGTCGCCACAACGAGCGGTTGTCCGCAGATGGCGTCGCAACGATCCTGATCGAACGCTATCGACGGTCACCTCGATCTCAGTTCGTCTACGCGCGTCTGATACCAACCGATTACGTAGGGTACTTAGTTAGCCAGGTGAAGATGAAGGTCACCACGACTATGTTTTAACCGCGCATTGCGAGGTTGAACGGCGATTCCACAGGCCAGAATCAGAATGATACCAGATCGTTTATGGGCCATTTTCGCAACACCCAGGTGAGAAAGTCTGGCGTCACGCGGCGAGATCCACCGCACCTGTCCGATCAATTTGAGTTCAATCCTCGAGCACATATTATCGACGAATAGAAATAAAGATCATTTTGGGGTCAGAACGCGTAAAGAATGGTATCACAAACCATGAACTAATCACATAGGTCCTGATAATCCAGGATCATAATAGAATTACTTGTAGCTCATTAATCCACATATACAAATATCACAAATAGATTTTAAGATAAACAGAGTGAATGCAAATGAACATGTCAAAGTGGTCTAGTGTTTCATCTTATTGTGAGTCAAAACATAAGAACATTTATCTCAAGAAACTGAATATAATGAATAGAGTCTGATACTATATATGATGTGAAAAGTCCCATAAATTGCTGATAAGAATCCTTAAGGCTAATGTATTCTTATAAGAGACTAGAATGACCTCCATTTAACTCAGGGACTTTCTCGGGTATATAAATACATTTACCTATTTGTATCTTAGTTACCGCTCAACCATCACAAATTAAATAATTTGAACGTATCATAAAGTTAGTGAATCGATTAAATAAAGATTGTTGAGGCGCTGAACCAGCACTGATATGAGAGCATCAGCATTAAACACAGCAATTAGTTGTTATAATGTCCCAACTGCTTTCAGTCCTAATCAAACTATTCACCCCGCTTGTTATTGATACAAACGAAAACCCAAACCAGAGATGATAATCACAGCTTACCTGAGCTAACATTCTCTTCACAGGTACACACACATCATCAAGAAAAACAAAACGCCAGTATCGTCATCCACTGAGAGTCGCATGTCCTCGAGAGACCTAACCCGTCTTCAACGTAATGTTTATTCAAGACAAAAATCACATCGTATTAAGGGTTGCGTTGAGCAATATAAGAATGTCCGCGACGGTTAAAGGCCATTGACGCACACCGGTCAATTCAGACAAAACTTTGCGTTTCACCTTATCACGAATTTTTCTTCCTCCATTAGTATCCTTATGGGTTGGGTTGTGCGTGAGCACATCATGAAATGGCGACATTACTTACCTTCAACTTAAGAAACTCGAGATAAATATGTCAGAGTCCTTCCTAGTGCACTTATTCATAACACTCTTCATCATCAATACATGCCTTTGCACTTTAAAATACACATGCGACAAATGATCAATCAACTGATACTAAGGTCATTATGTTTAATGAATCAGGTGAAAATCAAAGAATGCGAATCGCCGGAAGAATAAAAGGAGATTTATTATTATTTCATACTTTAATAACAAATAAATCACAAAGTAAAAGAATGTCAGTCTGGGTCATATATATAATAAGTGAATAAAAGCTCAACATGTAGTTATGTCTGAGAAGACATTGTCTAATCTAAGAGGCGGAGCCCAAGGAGAAAGGACAACCAGGAATCAATCGCCACAGTTAGTGTTACATATTGTATATATCTAGTCATTAAACCACAAACCTCCCTCCATAACAAATCTCCCACAACCCAGAGAACAGAGCCAGCAACTATTATATCTGTTTCAACAACTCAGATGGCTGTCAGATATAAAGTCTGAACCGGCACATGTTCTTCACTGAGTCGGAGAGACAGCAACAACCAGTCATAAACCTGAGCTGAGATGATCGAAATCGATGGGTTTTTACTAAGACAATGGGATGAACTTATTTCTATAATCAAATCATATTGTAACATGAATTTTGTAGATGGTCTATATAGAATTTCTCTTTGCGTAATGAAGTCACTAATAACTCCCTTCACATGTGATCCATATTGGTACTAAGAGGTGTAATATTAATGAGGATTCTTCCATGCTATGGCATCGGAGATTAGGTCATATCTTCATAGATAGGATTAAGAGATTAGTAAAAGATGAAGTACTTAGTACTTTAGATTATATTGATCTAGAGACTTATGTATACTGCATTAAGGGGAAGCAGACAAACAAGTCTAAGAAGAATGCCACTAGGATTTCACACATATTTTGCCCTATTATCAACAAATGTCCCAATCCAATAATAGTAAAATTCATATAAGATTCATTCATCATTACTACTGTCACTCTGCAAAAAAAACCTCCAGCCTCATAACATGGTGAGGTGCCACAGACATCTCCAGTCCCATCTGGTATTATAACCAGTCATGAGAAATAAAAACAATGTGCAGATAGACTAATATAGGTGTTTAGTTACTATATGGTACATACATTGAGAATGGACAAGAGCCTGGTTCTTTTGCAAAGTTTCTTCAAGAACAGTTGATATGCCTGCCTAACACACTATGCTCACTCTCCTCCGACCAAAATGGTATTTTACACACCAGAAAACCAATTCCAGAATATAATAAACACAAACAACCCAATTCAGAAGTTTCAAATGAACTGATTTTAATTTTAGACAACATAGTATATATTAAACCATGTTTAGCAACTACAATCTTCTTAAGTTTGTATGGATTGATGCACTTTAGACAACAGAGTATATATTAAACCATGTTCTAACTAAGGCTGTTCCAAAGACACCTTTTGAGTTATGGAAAGGTTGGAAATCAACTTTGTGACATATGCGCTGCTTAGGGTTGTTCATCTCGAGGTGAGCAATACTCATAATCCACAAAACAAGAAGTTGAACCTAAGGACACTTAATAGTTTCTTTATTGGCTACGCCGAAACATCTAAGTGTTATTATTTTTATTGTCCATCTCATTCGACTAGGATTATAGAATTAAGGAACAACAAGTTTCTTGAAAATGATATGATCAATTCAGGGATTTAATTCTCGTTCATGGTCTTATAGAAACTCCACCTTCCACGTCATATGATAAGTTGATTATAACACTCCCTGTTCCATCATGCCTTGTCACCCCTGTCCCACAAAATCAACTCAATCCCACTATCCCAAAATGATGTCCATCATCCTGATAATCTTAATAAATAGTTTAACATGTCCCCACAGAAGTGTAAGGTCCAGCATCGTAAACATACAATTTGCACTTAAGAACATCACCCCAAGATACTATGCAAACACTCCAAGAAATCCAGAATATCAACATCCAATATTTTTCAGCATCTGTTAGGTTAAAAAGGTGGCATTATAGCAGGTATAAATATGGTGGATGAGATTTACGAAGAGTAACAGAAGTTCGAGACCTTGTAATCCGTTTAAAGAGGCGGCGTCATTGCTCAGTTCATCCTTAAGACCAAAAGACTCATTAGGCAACATTAAACACAGCAAACACAACCCATGTTATTGATCACAAAAAGATACAATCACATCACCTCAGAACCATAAAATATCCAGCTCTGATCATGTTGTCATCTTTTGATCACAATAAAAGATGCAAAGAGTCTTCTGAACAAGAATTCGAGAAGATGTCGAGTAAACATGTTCAACTAAATGTCCAGAAGGGTGATACTGGGCTGCGAACGAGAGCGGTCAGTTTTTCGCGCCTCTTCTTCAACAGAGTTAAATGAGGAGACTGTTAAAGCCCAGCTGCAAACTCATTTGATTCATCTCAGCGCAATGTTGCGACCAAACCTTTCGCCTCGAGTCAAGGTGGACGAGAAGGCTGGCTTGGTAAGAACGAGTGCAAGAAATATTAGTACAAACGCATCAAACCCATATGAAAGGCCAAGAGGTAGACTGCAAACAATAGTACCAGATCATAATACATTTTTTAGCAGATTTCACCATGGAGAACCATATTAATATGGTGTTTAGGAGAGGATCTCTGCCCAAAACACTGGCTCACAGCTCAGTCTGTCCATTTTGTCAAGATAAAGATCAACTAATAAGGTCAAGTCCATCAATAGAAGGGTCCATGAAGAATATTCCATATGCTTTAGCAATTGAAAGTCTTATGTATGCTCACGTTTAGGCAAGACCTGGGAAACATTGCATTCTGTAGTTGGACCGGTTAGCGATATTAAGTAGGACCATCGAGAGTCGCAAAGAAAGTCATGAGGTATCTCCGATGAGTAAAACTCATTCATTGTTAATCCATTTCGATATGTTTCTTTTATATATAATTGCTTGTTTTTATTCAGAATATTAAAATTCCCAACTCAAATTTATATTTTGTAAACTTTACAATTTAAGAATTAAGTAGCCTAAAGAATATATTAATAGTTATATTCGATCCATAGCTGGGTCGAGAGACAAACTTCTTGAGGTCGCGGTCAAGTAACTCCGCACATGCAAGAGGGTTCAAGTCACAACAGAACCCAAGTCGCTGCTAGAAGTGAGGAAAGTAAGCTCCGCAACAAATGCTAAACTACATGTGAGAAAATTTGTTGAGACAAAGTAATAAGAGCTGCTCATCATGTCGCGACACTATTTCGAGGTCATGACACGTAAAGAAGACATTGCTGTAGCAATGTATAATTGATGTCGCTGATTAGAAGGGATCAAGTAAATGGACTTGCAAGGTCTCTATCAGGAATTGATGTTAAGAATAAATGTAAGTTGAGGACACCAAACCCCATACCAGTTCTAACCCACACCCATTTCACAGTTAAAACATGCTCTTCCATTTATTTCACACCATTATGCAAAGCTATGCCTATATTAATTACTCAATGCGACACATCTTTAGTCGCGTGACTAGAAAAGAATGAATCTGATAGAAACTCAGAGTAAAAACTGAGGTCATGATAAAATTGAAGAAAGAACTAATAGCGACATGCTTTCGAAGTCACGACAAAAATGGCATGGAGCAAAGAAACTACCTTGTTGCGACCTAATTTCCATGTCATGACAAGAAAACAAACAGGTCAGTAATTAAAGTCGTAACTTGCATGAGGGCAGAAAACTAGATATGATATTGCAACATGAAAGGGAAGTCGAGACCGTGGATCCAAAGTCACTGCAGCAAATTTAAGAAAGAACCGTGGAAAAGGAACACTCAAATGATGCCAAGAAAACATGAACATGAATCAACCAAAGGAAGGATAAGGAGATAACATCACGTTGAACTTTGGTGTTTGTTATCAACGCGAATGATCCGAGAACGTTGTGGTCAGCGAGCAGCGGTACAATGATCGTTGATATCATGCAGAATGCGTTACAATCATCGCGTCAAAGAAACATTGACTCACACGATTTGAACTGCATTAAGGCAACAGGCGCTTGTCCCAGTCAAGATTATATCATCGCTGGATATTCAACAACCTGAGGCTGATCACGAACTGATCCTGAAAACATTGAAGATCTGATATATACTGATACGAGGAATCAAACGCCCTGAGGGGGTGTTTGCATTCATACGTTCACACCATGTCCAGCTCAATAGCTGGATCCAGTTATACACTAAGGCAGAACTATTGAGAGTCGTGAAGAAAGTCATGAGGTATCTTTGATGAGTCAAAAACTCAACCACCTTCAGCTTAATCCATTTTTCCTCTGATCTGCTTTCTTTTAGGCAATTGCTTCGTTTTTATTCGTAAATATTGAAATTTCAACTCTCAAATTTATATTTTGCGTACTTTACGTAAGAATTGGCGCTCTAGCAAATACATGCTTATATCCTGTCATAGGCCAAGTCGCTTGGCTAAACCTCTTTAAGGTCGCGACAAGTACTTAGTAATACCAAGAGGTTCTGAAGTCACAAATGCAGAACTGTGTCGCGATCCTAAGTGATAGTGTCTCCAACAAAAGTAATACGGTTTGAGAAAATTTGTTGAGACAAAGCGGTCAAGAGCCACCATCATGTCGCGGGACACCATTTCGAGGTTGAGACCACAAAAAGACATTGTTAGTAAAAACATCAATCGATGCTTCGCACGAACCCATCACTCAGGCATCCACAGAAACGAGTTACATGAAGAAAATGTTCCATCTTGAACCGAAGGTCTAATCATAATCAACTGATATGTTGATATTAGTCGCGGTGAAGAAGCAAAGATGTCCCTATGTCACAGAAAATGCAGTGCAATGATATTGTCACCATTATAACGCGAAAAGAATCACTAGTTTGGTCAGAGACAATAGAATCCGAAAACTGCCAGATTTAAGATATTATTTGTTCGCTTCAGAGATCATGGTGGCGAGATCGCCCATCGCCAGACCTCATTTGCACCAATGAGAAACGTCCAGATTAGAAGATTCAACTCTGCGATGGTGGCAGAATCAGATACGATGTCGCAAGATACGGCGAACGACGGTGTCAGCCAACAGCACGTCTGGAAAAACGAGAATCGTGTAATGTTGCATGTCTTGGTCAGGAGAAAATAATCCATCACATCCGAACGCAACAAACAGTGGGCGGAGAGCAACGATTTGGGCCACAGCGACACGTCGCCACTGACACTAATCGAAATGCGTTTCGAAACCAAAGAACTCGCGTGAACAGTTATATCGGCTGCAGCATGGTAATGTTTGTCGCGCAAGATTCCAGCGAAACGGATCCACACAGCACTGACTATCTTTGTCCGTCCACAGAAATCAAGAGAAAGTTGTCTCAACTAGAGTCATTACTGCTAGATACTAAATGGTCACGGCTAAACAATCCAAGTTCCAACTGCTAAAATGATAGAAAAGGAACTTTATAATAATATTCCATGTTTTAGCAATTGAAAGCCTTATGTATGCTCACATTTGTACAAGACTTGATATTGCATTTGTAGTTGGACTGTTAGGGCGATATTAAGTATGGATCATATTGAGAGCCGTAAAGAAACGTTGCGGTATTCTCTCTCAGAATTAAAACCATCCATGGCTAATCCCATCTTATGTCTTTTCATAATCTTTGTCCATCATAGATAGTACTCATTTAGAGCTTTCCAAGATTATAGTCAAAGTAAAGAATAATGTGGAAAACAAATTCCCACAGAATAGTTTTTACAGTCTTTGAGGCGCCTTATTAACCAGATCATAGCAGGTGTCCTTCGGCGCCTTCACAGAACTCGTCGCGACCAGGTGATAGAGCCCAACAAAAGATCATGGCGAGAAAATTTGTTGAGACAAAGTAATAAGAGCCACCATCGGCGTCAGCGCGACACCATTTCGAGGTCGCGACAGAAAAAGACATTGTTGGCTGGCATCGCAACCGCGCCCAACGCGACCACGCCGCGCCGACCCTCGTCTCAACGTCAGTCACGCCAACAGCATCAACGGTTCACCGAACCGCCGATATGGTGCGCCAATGGCCGCCGGGTTGTTGGGATTGTTTGAGCCATCGGCGACAGTCAATGTGAAGAATACGATATCACTGTTACGCGAACCGCAAAGCGCGTCAACGACAGAAATCGCAGAGGCACAAACAATGTGGCAGGCACGGGGGCGCCGTTCAAAGTTTCGTCCGCAATGACAAACAGAACCAACGAACGCGAAATCACTACGCCAACTAGATATGATGTCGCAACATGAAAGGGAAGTCGGTGACCGGATCAAAACGCCGATTAACAAAAATGGTGTCGCGACACGTAATCCGTAAAGCGAAAGACAACAAAGTCGCGGATAAGAAACGTGGTCACGACATCAACTCGCAACAAGAGCAAAGTGATAAAGGTAAACTATCTCGGCCGTGACACACTTTTTAGGTCACGCACCAACGAAAGAAGCTGGAATTGAGAAGAAACTGGCTGTGACTAAGAAATGAGGTTACTACATGACGGGAGAAATGATGTCGCACATAGATTTCGAGGGAAAGAAAACGATCAGTTGCGACAAGAAATCAGTGGTCGCGACATTAACTCCGCAAGAAACGAAGAGATAAATACAGAACCGTGAGTCATCATCGCTAGATACTAACATATCACGACGCAACAATCCGCTTTTCGCGACTACAAATTGATGACTCTTTAAAAATTCGTTAAGTAAATGAAAACAACATGAATTTCTAAGTCATGATACGAATGTATCGAGTTAAAGATGTCTGGCATGAATTCATATCACGACCACTAATCAAAGCAACTCGCTAAAACTACCGCACGTAAAACATCAGTCGCTACCAAATCAAGAAAACAAACCGAAAGGAAGGTCGCAAACTAGCTGGCACAAGACAGACTGACAGATCTAAAGCACACATGATGTCGCGACAAGCTTCTGAGGTCGCGACCTAAAACAGTGAGCTGGGCCATTGATTTTAGGGAAAATCCACCTGGAGCCTTGGAGTCAAGCCCAATTTCAAAAGGTTATAAATAGACTTACGCGCAAAAGGAGAGGCAGCTTCCATTTTCTGAAACCCACTGTCTGGGAGGACGAGGAAGGCTCACTTTATATTTTAGAATAGACTTTTCTTTTCTTTTCTTTTTTTGAATCTGAACCAATAATCTATTTAGAATGTAGAAGCTAGATTTAATTTTTCATTCTCTTTTCCAATTACGGCCTGGAATCAATGAAGTTTAGACAATTTCTCAGTCTGCTTCTTCCATGGAATTATAGTTACAAAGGGATGTTCTTTGATCAATAACCCATCGATTGTGATTCGTAATTTCAGAAGACAATCTCCATCGGAAGGGACCTCACAAGAAGTTACGCCTTTTGCTTCGACCGAAGGAATTTCGAAATCGATTTCGACATTCATTGATGTCTTAGAATTGAGTTGCTTCCTGGCTAGTAAGATCAATACCATCTCTGATTATTTCGTCTAATTTGTAGAAGCCTCTGTGATATGGTGTACTTCAGATTCCCCGGGAGCTCCTGAATATTTAACTCTGTGTGTATGTTAGACTATCATTGAAGAAACTAAGGAGCTCGTGAGTTCATTTGATAGATTTCCAATTCAGCCATAGTTGAGGCTGAAGTGGAATTATTTATCAATTTAACTCATTAAAGATTTCACCTTAATCTGTTGGATAGATCTAGATCCTGTGTTAGCTGAGATCTAATCAAGGAGAAGGAAAAATCCATCATATCTAAAGGATGAGTCATCAACCATTTTGTAGAAGTTTTGCAATGACCCGACTCGATGCAAGAAACTGCAGCCTTAAGAATCGTAATGGCGTATCAAAATAAAATATCTCGTATCTTATAAAAAAGTAAGCTAATACAATAACGTATTAGATCATTTGCTTTGAAAGAAGAAGGGACCCTAATTAGTAGAATAATGGAGAAATCCAATGCATTATTAGGCATCTTTGATAAATCCAGTATCCAAAAATCAGATAGAAAGAACTTAATGAGACTAAATGCGTAAATTGACTGCTCCAATAACAATTTCATCCTTTGTCTATTTTTAGCGTAGATTCATCTGGCCTAGTTTATTTGTTTGTTCAATTCAAATTTTATTTTAATTAGATGAAAGTAATATAGGATTATCTTGTCTTTAAATTCCAGCCATACTATTAAAATGAGGTTCAAAATACAGGGATCTTACAGTTGTATAGCTGATTCCAACATTCTCACAATCTCCGAGGAATGATATCCGACTTTACATCCAATTTCTACTACTTGTATGACATGCACCCACAAGGTCATAGACTAA
This sequence comes from Tetrastigma voinierianum, assembly GCA_016808115.1. Taxonomy (NCBI): domain Eukaryota; kingdom Viridiplantae; phylum Streptophyta; class Magnoliopsida; order Vitales; family Vitaceae; genus Tetrastigma; species Tetrastigma voinierianum. The sequence continues at coordinate 45,262 of JAEQBH010001369.1, forward strand.
ACCCATTATTAATCCATAACATAAAATCATCATGAGTTCATTTTCAAACAACTCTATTCAACTTGACATAGATGCGTGAAAACTGTAAGGCTCCCAAATATGTTAAATCAGCTGGTTTGGTTCATATTTTCTCACTGCATAAAACAATTCCAAGGAACTAAGGATTACATGCTTATGTATAGACATACGGACAACTTGGATCTAGCTGGCTATTCTAATGCATACTTTGTTTGTTGTGTTGTTTCTTGTAAATCAACATCTAGGTACATCTTCATATGGTCTCAACAGGAACTATTTCGAGAAGTGTTTCAGTGGAATTTGATTGCCACTTCTACTATGGAAGTTTAGTTCGTCTCTCTTATTTTGAGGCTACTTCACAAGGTGTAAGGCTTTGAGTTCATTTAAGGGGATTAGAATTATGGATTCTAATTTAAAGCCATTGATAATTTTCTATGACAACTCGCTTGTAGTGTTCTCGCTAAGAACAATAAGAGCATGAGTCAAAGAAAGCACATCAACATCAAATACTTAGCCATTAGAGAACCTGTTAAGGAAAAAAGTAATCATTGAGAATATTAGCACTAAGTTTGTAACACCTCAAATTATACCCTAGTAGTTTACTACATGTTTAGGGTATAATATAAGTAAAATTTGCATTTTTTAGAAATTTAAGTACTAAGGGGTAAATTAGTAATGTCACATTAAGGACCCAAAGGTCATTATGTAAGACGAGCATATGTTAAAGTAGGAATTGTGATAAATTAGAATTGCAAATCTAATGAAATAGAAGGACCTAAATGTAAGGGGTGAAATTCACCAAATCGAGATAGCACTAAACTGGTTCTTCGAATGAGACAAGTTCTCATTTTGATTTTTGTTTTCTGGGAGTTGGGTTACTAGCTTGGAAGAGAAGAAACCATTTTTGGGTTTCCAATTGTTCAAGCAAAAGGAAGGGAAATAAAAGAAAAGAAATCAAGGTATGGAACCAATATGTATGGAATACTTGTATGGAAACTATCACAAGCCATACTTGTTTATGGGTTGTTAGGAAAAACCTAACTTCCATTATGAAAGTGTTGTTGGTTGGTTTTGTGCTCTTTAGTGGTTTTGCTGGTTTAAGCTTCAAGTTTTGGAGTTGTTTTTTTTGATGTGTTTCTTGGGTTTCGTTGGAAATTTTAAAGTAAGAGGCAAACTGTAGAAATCAGAGGTGAGTATTTCCAGATCAAAGTCGAGGTACCCAGATTTCAAAGTTGCGGTCTAGAGGATATTGAGTACCGGTACTTAAAGCTATTTTTGGTCCAAAGGATATTGAGTACCGGTACTCAAAGTGGTTTAAGGTCCAGAGGATGTTAAGTACCGGTACCGAAAGTTGAGCACCAGTACTCCAAGTTATTTAAGGTTTGAGTACCGATCTTGCAACCTTGTTTTTGTTCTGTTCTTCCGTTATTTCAAATGAAAGGTCAGTACATGTATACGAGTTGTATTAAAAATGTTATGTATGTGACACCCCTTCTCTAGTCCTAAATCTTGGCCAAGGGTCCTAATTAAATCTGTGGATGTTATTATATTGATGTTTCTACTGGCCTCAGACACTAAACCGTGATCTTTAAGCTTGTTCATTCATAGTTAATAGTTAACTTGTATTATATTCCCAGCAAATGGACACAAAATATATATACAAGCTCCATAATGGAAATAAGTTCAACATTTACATTTTTGCTTCTTATGTAAAAGAAACAAAAAGACATATACATTTATACCAAAAATCTTTCAAATGACCCCTATCGATGTGTCGACCTCGGGCCGTTGATGGATCAGTCTTGCCGGTTTCCTTCTGCACCTACACTCCGATGAAACACCCTGGTGCTGCTTTACGCTTAGCGGGAATAAATACAAATGGATCGAATTTCTAATATGATCATCTCACGTTGTATATATACATATACTTTAAAGTCACTATAACCTTTACATTTACTTATCCATTTTTCATATCTACTTTTCATAACAGGTTTCGTTTCATATACTTTTCATGTCAATTTATACTTTACTTCTTGTTCTTGTAACTATATACTATCATTGCATAGCAATGCTATGCTTTTCATATCCCATCATATCATATACTTTGCATATACATTGCCTTTGTGTATACTTTTCATTTTCTTTTATATTCATGCCTGCAAATACCTTAGAAGCGGATATGGAAAATAACTATATGTACCCAAAGGTACTATCACTGTACGAGACAGTGATCTCTATCCTATGTACTGAAGGTACTATCACCGTATTTGCAGCTGCTGATTTTTATATGATCCAAATTAAAACGCTTATAATGATCCAAATGGGATCCATGTCATGCACTCCAAACGGCCTCTACATCTCGTGATCTCAGAAGGCAAAGAACCGTATCTTCCTATAGGCATGCCTATCTATCCATCTACCCGGGCCATAAGCAGCACCCGCTTTATGTTTTCATGGCCTCTAAAATGATATCCTTATATACATGAATACCCACTGATATCGTGTATACGTATGAGATATATTCAAGTATCAAATAGCATCTCTTATAAAACATTTACTTAGCACTTTCATAATCCAACTATACATGACTTCTCACTTCTGATATATATCAAAACTACAAGATGTACTCAGTATCCATTCACACAAATAAGTTTCTTCCATCAACTCAAAGTTATATGTTGTTATACCATCCTCCAAGCCTCCTCATCCCTACTGAAACCCCATTAGGTCTATTCATTAGGTCCCCATGTCATATGGAACTAGTTTAAAAATGTCCAAACATAACTGGGCAGGTCAAAAAAGCAAACTGACTTATAATGCACACTGTCCCGCTTCCATGAAGAAAACTGACACTTGAGGCACATCTACCATTTGTTCAGATAAGTGGTACCGGTATTCTCACTCGTTGCACAGATTGCCGCTAAATTGCCCAGAATGGCCAATTTTCCCTCTTTCTTACCACTTTTCCACACTTCATTCATCTACTTCAAACCTATCGCCTACTCCAAAACAACCCTGAAATGGATCCTAACTCATACATAAACCTAACATGAAGATTAGTTAGGGTTTATTCTAAACCCAAACTCCATTACTTGCAATTAAACCATGAATCCAACCTTAAAGAGAGGATTCCATGCTCCATTTATACAAGCTAGGGTTTTATCAACCCTAATGCCAACAATTATAGAGTTAGGTTAAATTCCTATCTAAACCCTAGAATTGGGAAACCATATAAATCCCTACCAAAGTCCAAAAGTACACATGATTCCATACCTTTGATCTTCTTTGAACTCCTCTTCTCCTTCTCTTCTTCTTCTTCTCTTCCCTTCTTCTTCTTCTTCTCCTTCTCTTCTTCCTTCCTTATCCGTTTTGCTCTCCTAAAATGAGAGACCAAATGAGATCTTTTGATTCCCAATTAAGGCCATGTTTGGCCTTATACATGTTGAATTCTTTTTCCCATTTTTTTCATTTAAGTCCTTCATTTCTCATCCATTCTCAATTCAACTTATTCTAGTACAATCTTGACTTGTCTTATTTTCACTTTAGCATACATTCTTATGAAGTTAGCAGCGTAGGTCAAATTAGTAAATGATCAGTTTACCCTTGACTCTTGAATGAATTTCGGGTTTTTGCTTATTTTATTTTTCGTATTATTTTATTTTGAAAAAAATATACTTTTACTTTTATTATACCCGAAATATGTTATAAAACTGTCATGGTATATTTTGGGGTGTTACAATGTACCTTGGTGATCCTGTCGGTGGGCAAACATTGTTTCTTGCCCTTATTTGCTAATGTAATTAAGAATAAAATAACAAGCTCGGAAACACATATAATTGTAAGCCTGTCGAAGACCAGATAGTGAATGAATAAAGGGACGTACGTTAGGTCGCGAGCTGACGCTCTTGCATTGTGTTATGGCACCTTTATTTACATGGAGCCAAACGCGTCTACATTGGATGCCGGCCCCTCTGGTAGTGCTCGCGACACTTGCATTACGTGGGCAAGCACGTTTATGATCAATGCTACGACACTCCTACTAGTGCTCGACGCCATTACATGGCGAACCACGTGTGCCCGGCACCTTTGTTGTCTTGTATAAATGCAGCTAAGTCACTATTGTATTCGTCCCACTTGTCATTCATTGTATTGGTCTGCTCTGAGGACAAACATTTTATATACAAGAATATGAATAATTAATAATAAGAAATCATAACTAATCAAATTACACTCTATTTTGCAATGTACCCTCACAGTTACGCTGAATCTTTGTTTGGAACTCCTACGGGAGATCACGAAAACTACATTATAGAATTGGTTATCACGTAAACTCAACATATGCATTATGTTATGTATCATGGTGAGGGCGACTTTAAGTGATCGGTCTGTTATCATTTACATTTCAAAGCATAAGCTTAGCCTGAGTGTTCGTTCATGTAGGTCTTGAAAATGACATTTGAGGCATTCAGCATCTGGCAATTTACTTAGCGTGATAGAATTAAGTCGATGTAGGTTTGATTTTTTGTTTTGGAATGTAAATATAAAAGCTTTAGTAATAGTGGAATTTGTTTATGTACAAGTAAATAGGACTCGAGGAATATATGCACTTGACGGTTTAAGCAGCCACTAAATTGGTAGTACTAGAAGTTTTATTTGCATTATGAATTTATTTATGAAATGGGTACATGCGTGTCAGAAAAGCAAGTTAAGGAGTCCCGATCTGTCTGCGCCCCTCTCTGTCCGGGGCGGGAGTAGGGCGTGACAGGATGATGATTGTCAATCCTTTGACTAAAGGCATACCACTAATAAAATTCAATGATCATGTAGACAAAATGGGGATTGTTTCCTCTTTGTAATTGTATATATACATTCAGTTTATGAAACTCTTATGCATTAAGTTATTTTCTCATTTTCTTGCGCACTTTAATTCATTTGAGAAAAATATATTTCATTTGGACCTGAATAAACATAAGGTTTATTTATTAAGTTTTTGTTACCACATTAAGTACTTGAGAAGCAAATGCACTGTGATACATGGTTGATAATACTCATGATCGGAGGACATATCTCTATAATTCATGTATTATGTTACTCAAAGACATTGATTAACGTTTGCACAAAGTGGGAGAATGTAACATTTTTAACTCCTTGAAGTAGTGCAATCTTTCTGAACTTCAAAATTTTGAAGTTTTGAGTTTTAAAAATTGAGTGGTAATTCAGACATTGTTTCATTTTAGAAATGATGTGGTTCTTGATGGAAAAACCTCTAAATAGATACAGGCCCCTCTTGCTACTTAACTAGTTTTTGTTTTAAGAATTCCATCATGTATAGTGAAAGCAAAGCAAGGGAAAATTCATAAGGTTTTGTGGTCTAGAGTTTCAGAGATTCGGGAATCAATGGCTGGAGGTAAGTCTTTCGAAGTTGTTTTGTTTATGTTTCTATGGTAGAAACATGCTTGGGATAATATATGATTCTTACAGTTATCTCATGAAAATGTAACTTACAATCTATCATTTCTCTTTGGTTTTGCCATAAAAAAAATTTATTAAAAATTATAAAACATGAAAATTTATGAAATTGTATTTATTTATAAATCATCATCAATATTAATACCAAATATTTTCTTGAGTCTTTGTTAGAAAAGGAATTTTTATGTTTTCCAAAGTCTTTGTTGTTAGAAAAGGAATATTTTTCTTTGAGTTATGATCAATTATGTTTTTATTCTTCTTTTATTTTACAATAGCTTGTTAGCATGAGATTTAGCTGATTGTCTGAAACATAATTCATTAATTTTTCTTCGAGATATTCACATCAAAAAATTTTATTTTATGTAATCATTAAAATTGTGTATTTTTTTTCTACAATATTGATTACTTAAAATTAAATATTCATTATATGAATTAAGTAAAATAATTGTTAAAAGCCATATCATTTGGATTTAGATTTTACAATTTAAATTTACTTAGTCATTGTATAATAATAACTAATTCTTCCTAAAAATAATAATAATTATTAAATATTACTAGTTTTGAAGGAATTATGTGAACTTTTCATTTTTGATTGCACAACATGTTTAAAAATTCATCTTAACACATGAATTTGACTTTATTAAAGACTAAAGAAACATAACTTTATGTGAATGATACTCTACATTTTATTGTATCCAAAAGAATCTAATATGACTAGCATATGGTCCTACAAAAATAAAAATCCATCATACTTAAAAATTTTGTCTTATGAAAAATTCCCTCCAACATATCGCTATTTTGTAGTTTCCATGTCTTATATTCAAAAAACAAAAACATGCAAACAAGTAATACTTGATATGAATTAAAGAAAGGACATAGGCCCTCTTCGTTTTTATGACTTTTTGCTGAAAGCAATTTACTTTCAACATTCAACTGATTGTTTTTTTATTTTATCCAAACTTATCACTGATTTTTTTTTTTTAAATCGTTGAAACAAAAAATCTAGAATATTTGCCTTTTCCATTCAAAAAAAGTCATCTCACTTCTCGATCGAAAACCCTCTTCTTCGCCCTCTTCTCCATCAATTGAAGCCATTTGCTTGGTGAAACATAATAGAGCTACTTTCGACTCACGGTTCGCTCATCCATAGCTCCTTACCCTTGGAGTTTCACAACTACTTAATGTCAGTTTCTCGAGAGTAACTTCTTATTCTCATTTTAGACAGGTCTTCGCTTGAAGACTTTTGGTCTATTTTGTATATGTAATATCCTTTTTATTGTTTGTAAACAAATGAAGCAATGTAAATATTGTAAATATTAAACACTTCCATATATGGAGCTTGTATATATATTTTATGTCTGACTCTTCTGAGAATGGTGCAAGTTAAATGTTTAACATTATATGAATGAACAAGCTTAAAGGTAATAAGTTTATAAAATAAAAAATGACACCCTCGCTTGACACCGTGTGCTGAGTTGGGGGTGTCACAGTTCGTACCTTATATCCATTTGAATCTTCTTCACCAAAGATGCTTGATCACTTAGAAGCAAGGAATGGGGATAATCTCCCACCAAAATTCACTTCTTCTTGCAATACCTTAGCTTTCTCCTCTCTCTCTTGTCTCCAAAACGTCTTTGCTCAAATGACCATTCTAAGACCAAATGTGGTCTAATATCACTTACCCTTCTCAAGGCCATGTTTGGTACATCAAAAACCCATTTTTGGATTTAAGTTGCCTTAATTTACCTTATAGCACATATATCACTTATCATTTATTTCACATTGGCATTTAAACATCATTTTGTCCTTAGGTCCTTCATTTACAAATTCCAAATTTGCCCTTTTCATAAGTTTATTTCGGGTTCAATCAATTTCTCATTTTAGCATACTCTTGTTAATCATATGCTCACATATTCATTTCACATTTCACAATTGCTCAGGTTATCAGTTTTCTGGAAAAACCCGAGTTTGAGTACCGATTTATCTTCGGAATATATAATAAAATTATTATAAAAATTCTAAATTATTTTTGGGCGTTACGGATGGGTGCTCTTCCACATCATCCAACAAATTGGGATCGACATGGCCTCCCATCTGAGGCCTCATGAGGTCTTATCTGAGATACAAATCGATAGCATTGTTGTAGGCAAATTCCACTAAGGGTAAGTGTTCATCCCAGCTACCCTTAAGATCCAGGACCCATGCTCGCAGCATGTCCTCTAAAATCTGTATGGTCCTCTCCGACTGACCATATGTTTGTGGATAAAATGCAGTGCTAATCGTTAACTATGTCCCCATGGCCTTTTGGAAACGCTTCCCGAATGTGGTGCGCGTAAACACAGGATTCTTGTCCCGATCACGATGAGGCGACACTCCATGGTCGGACGATCTCACGAATATACACGGTGGGAATTTCTCTAGTGTGAAGGTCATCGCCTTTAGAAAGTGTGTCGACTTAATGAGCGGTCCATTATAACCTCTGCGCGTCATGCCTCGCGATAATAAGGTGGAAAGTGGGTCACAAAATCCATCGTTACATACTCCCACTTCCACTCAGCTACCTCTAATGGTTGAAGTAGCCCCTCACGGCTTTTGATGCTTTCATCTTTACTTGCGAGCAAATGAGATACCTTGAGACAAAATCCCAAACATCTTATTTTATCCGCTCTACAATATCACGTGTGAAGATCTCGATACATCTTTGTACCACTGGATGCTAACAAATCGAAGCGGTGGAACTCTCTAAGGATCTCCTCTCTCATGTCATCACTGAGGAACCACAAGCAGAGTCCCTATCTGAAGACTACCATCTATGCGGATGGCTCGACCTTAAATCTTTTGTGCATTATGCAGGTCACGTGGATGATATCTCGTGTCTGCCCAGTGGGACTCGATCACCACCTTTCAATAGGGATGGCATAGCTAGCAAACTCCCTAGTGCTCCACGAGCCGATCAACATCTTTGCGGCCTAAACTATCCCACGGTCTGAGCATGTCACTCGAGGAAACTACACTAGCCAATACTCCCTGTGACTTCCAGGCGAGTGCATGGTACATTTCGTTTGCTGGGATGGTATTGCAAAGTGAAGTCATAATCCACTAGATACTCCATCAATCTGCATTGCCTCATGTTGAGGTCCCGCTGTGTGAAAATATACTTCAGACTTTTATGGTCTAAAAAATACTTCGAATTACTCACCATACAAATAGTGGTGCCAAATCTTTAAAGCAAAGACAATGGCCGCCAACTTCAGATCATGTATAGGGTAATTATGCTCATGATTCTTTAGTTGTCTGGAACCATAAGCTATAACCCTCCCGGACTGCATCAAGACACATCCAGGTCCGTCGCCGAGGCACATCCACGGTACAGGTATTACCTGTACTAATTCGGGACAATCGAAATAGGTATAGTAAGCCTCCCTTTTCAGATTTTGGAATGCCTTCTCCTTGCTTGAGGTCATCCAGCCGACTTGGCCCCCTTCGAGGTCAATCCTAGTCATAGGTCTTTGCTAAGCCCAGGAAGAAATCCTCAATGAACCTCCGCACCCCACCAATCGGCGTATCTAGAGCTAACCGGCCTCTGACTCATAGTACTCGACCTTCTCGGGGTCTCTTGACCACACAGGCCAGGTACGACGTGTCTCGAGAATTCCACCTCGGTAAGCGAAACTCGCACTTGCGGAGCTTGGCGCATCCTGCCGAGTGGTCCACAGGTGCACGGAACTGTCAGTAAATGATCCCTCTGTGCTCCTCCTCGGACCCAAGAGTAGATCGAGATTTCGTCGACAACAAATGCCAACAAGCCCGATCAGAGGGTTGGAATACCTTATGCATGAGATCCATGGCCGTGGGGCGTGTCAGCAGAAGGCATCCTTTGTGAACTTCGGAAATGCCCATGGCGTCTAGCGTTGTCTTAGGGATATCAATCTCTAACTCTCAGCCCGATGATAGCAGATGTGAGAGGAATTACATCTTGGAGTAGACTCGCGCCCTTTTCAGCTGATCAAACAAATCATCAATCCTCGGTAATGGATACCGATTCTTGACCATAACCCTGTTCAACTGTCTATAATCAATGCACAGTCGAAGAGTCTTGTCCTTCTTCTTAGCAAACCGAGCAGGGCTTGACCAGCTGGTAGGTAGCAGTGCAATAAAACCCTTGTCCAACAATTCTTGTAGTTGGACCTTGAATTCCTGTAACTCAATTGGTGTCATCCTATAAGGAGTCATAGATATGGGAGACGTACCAGGGTGTAACTCTATGACAAAGTCCACATCCCTGTGCGGAGCTAATCCTGATAGCTCATCCAGAAAAACGTCCTCATACTCACAAACCGCCCGAGGTAGACTCAAATCCAGTCTCCCCTCATCCTCTAGGGTAGAACGCTAGCCATTCATCAACAGTCCTCCACCTAGAGTTGTGCGATGCAGGGTAAACCATCATACTTATCCCCCTAAAGCGTAACACAATGCAGTCTTTGTGTGTAAGGGGGTAATCCTCTATTATCCATGATTAATGACGACTCGATTGTCTTTGTCGACAATCTATGCCAAAGAATGACATCAAACTCAGATATGTCCATCATGACGATCCACCATGAAATAAATCACGAGATCTCTAACTCATAATCCGACATATCTTATCAATCCTCACCTAATCCTAGGAGAACTCACATATAGCAGCTCTTCGAGGTTTATTACTCTGGCTTGAACCTTTCACACATGATGCAACTTGATAAATATGAATATGATGCGCATCGAATCGAATAATATCTTTGCCCATAGGTGAGATAAAACGAAACATACCCAGTATCACGGTGATCAAGTGGCTGGTCTGTGGTGTGATGCGTAAACATGCCCACGGGTCCTGGTCTCGGCCCAGCTGGGCTTTGTCCTCGACCTTAACCCATACCCCCAGCCTATTTGTTGATGCAGTGTAGCAAAAGTGGCTTGTCTGTTGTCTCTGGGATGATACTAGTCCCTCTAGCCTGTAAGGGGGTGAGAAGGAACAAACTGTGTCCGCGCATGTCCTACTAATGATTGGGACTGCACTGTCCCATAATTATGGGATCCTAGCCTCTGTGGACAATCCTATCTCATGTGCCTAGGCTGATGGCAATGATAGCATGTCATCTACCGTCATTTGAGAAGCCCCAGGCTCGACCTTAGCCCAGGCTAGGTATATGATATATATCTCAACCTTGAAATCCCAGTGGAATAAAGTCTTACCTTCCTTCTGGAATTGAAGAGATTGATGTCCCTTCCTCTTGTAGTCTTAGCACCCGTATCCGGATGCTCGGGCGTGTGATAAATACATACTCTTCCAATGGCGAGGTATCTGACCATTGAGTCCTACTCTCATGTATGTCGGAGGGATGATGCTGAAACATAGGGTTATTAGGCCCTCCACGGCCGCCGTTGCATTGGTCGTGAATGGTGGCGACCCTTGTGCTACTTTGTCGCGATGATGGCGACTACAACGCCCGTATCCTTTTAGACTAGTCGGAAACAATGACGCCACCATCGGGTCTCCTCCTCCCTTGAGGTAGAGGATCATGACCTTGAGCCTGAGGTTACTTGGCCCCCACTTGGTTTCCCGATTGCACCATCTTGTGCGATGGTGGCGTAACTGACACACACATAAAGGTGCTTGATTGCGACAACGGCTTGACCTCTATGAGAGGTGGTAGTCTAAAGCCGGTGGTCGGTGGGTTTATTTACTCCACCCAGCCAGGCGTCTCTTCCTCTGCTAGCCATCTACACGTGTCGGATAGCGATTAGGTTTGCCAATTTCTATCTTGATACACTTTGTAATTGTGCGTGCTAACCCCACCTAATAGACTTTTATTAACATGAACTACCACCTAGTTCATCCCTTTTCCTTAGTGAATTTAATAATACCCGACCACTAATACAAATCGGTTCAGAACTATCATGTTTATTTTGCTTTACGAATATTTTGGGTTATGTTTTCCTGGCCCTATTCCATATACAATCTACCATGTATATTATTCCACACAAATCATCGACATGGTAAGCCTGAAACACATAACACACAACAATGCATTACCTTATCTAGACCCATACATCGACCCTTGGTACAAGTGTACCCACCTAGACTCTGCTTGATACCTAGGCGAGAGCGAGGCTGAGAGGCGAGCTAGTATCGATATCATACTTAGATACCCACATTTGAGCTCCTTGCATGTCGTTTACCTAAGCTCACGATGCCAAGGCTGTGACACCTGGAATCAAAGTCTGTTGTGACCCGTCGACGGTGGAATTCTGTAGATTTGGTGACCGGATACCACCTTGTTGTCCCATTTATCGGGATCATATTTTCACAAAAAAATCGGACCCGAGTCTCCTTTATGCAGGGCTCTACCCTGACATCTGACACAATATATGAGATAATGTAAAGCTCATCAAGGTCTCAGCGGAGTAGTATTGACCAGCATGGTCGAATGCATCGTATCGATATATCGTCAGCTCTGGGGCCTGAATTCGTTTACATTTAAATACAGAATTATGAAAATAAAAGCGGCTTAATTACAATCCATAAGAGTCGATCCTTGGCACACTTCTGTAATTACATACCCGAACTGTTTTAAACAATAGTCCCCGAAAAAATTTAGTTACAATTCTTTTATACAAAATATTTTACAAAAATGTTATAAGATAATATCAAGGCCACACATCGGCCTTCTTCATAATCACGGTCTCGTCGGACGCCATCTCTGTACACCTATTGCACGAAGGGTAACACATGAGTGAGCAATCGAATAGAAAAATTCTCTATGGGGTTACTCCTACCTAAAATGCGCGTCTATAACATTGTGAAAGCGTCCGTCGCATTATATAAATAATGCAATCTTATATGGAATAATGCATCATCGTGAGATGAGACTCTTAAATGCACATAACGTCACGGCCCAGCTCATCACACATGCGGATGCAAAGTGTGGCCAGGTCATGATGTTTCACGAATGACTCAAGCTCGTTGAACCAATGACCGTGTTTATTTAAGTTACCAAATCTCGTGTGTTTAGTCGGTGGAAATTTCGGAGTCCCACAGGTATTTGCACACTTTTCGACATTTTCGCGAACTTACATTGTCGGACGCATATGCCCTGTAAAGAAAATAAAATTTAGGTATTCCCGCGCAGGGTGGATATGTTGTGCTGCTTAGCTGGCTTAATAAATTTATTATTATGATTTTTATCTACCCGTGAGTCTCAATTTTGGATGTTGTTCCAATTTTCGAGCTCACTACACATTCACCAATAATGGTGAATAACCAATACCATGCACCCACAGGCTCGGCGTCGTATGGCCGTGCGTGTGAAATCTGTCGTGTCATTTCATCTTTATCGTCTTCACATGCGCAATATTTATAAATTTCGGATAATTATATTTCTACGTAAGATTTTAAATTCGTCATGATTCCGTATTAATATAATGCCTTGACACATATTAATATGATTTTTACACAACATCATATTATTTATTTTTCCAACAATACACTTGAAATGACGAAATCTTGGACTATGCCAAAGCAGGCACCTCTTGGTCCATTCACGGCCATGAACCATTTTTGTTCCATTCGTGACAAATTCTTTGTGATACCAAAAGCACAACAAAACCCGAATCATTCCAGTTAGAATCAAAACCAGCCTCCCAGCCTTGTTCCAAGAAGCTAAATGATCCAAAAAATCTGTCTTAGTTGTCAGAAAAGCAGTCAAAAATTCCCTACACTCGGAGTCTCAAATTTTTTGGAATTTGAAATTCTAGGTCTCTCACGACCTCACAGAAAAGCTTAGTCGTTAAATGGCGGCGCAATAGCATTTATCTTTATAAATAACTTCGATAGAAAAATTATCACCGTGGTTGACAAAATTCCAAGATTTTGAATTAACACGCGCATAGCTCGTCGCGTTGACAGTTTTATCTTTATACAACAAAAGCGCATGATACAATTCTGTAGATCTTAGAGATAAATAATTTTTTTTCCTCTCTCTCTCTTTCTTCTCTCATCTATTCGCTCATTGTCCGTCCCCTTTCTTTTCTTCTTTGACTTTCTTTTTTTTTTCCTTTTATCTTTTTTTTTTATCTGTTTCTACCTTGAAATAATTTATTTATTTTTTAGTTCAATTTATTTTAAATAAATTTAGTTCGAATCGTTGCGACACGATATTTTGTAAAAATCTGCGTCGTTTGGTAGTAATGTTTTATCGCTTAGAATCGCAAAAAAATATTCGATTATGCAGGTCGAGCCAAAGGAATTCTTTGAGTTCTTAGATTTCGAGGCAATTCTGTGTGATCGCTTTTCGTTATCCAAAATCTAGGGAATTTAATAAAAATTACTTTAAACTATTAAATGATTATTATTTTATCATTTTTTTTAAAATTACTAATTTTTCCCTGGTTTTAAAAAGTTGTCTTATATATTGGAATCAAAGAGTCACCAAGAAATGAATTGCATTAGCTTTATTCGCTCTAAATAATACTCCATTTATCAAAATTGATGTTCAGATCTTTCACATGTCATATTAGTGCTCCCAAAAAATAAAGTTCGGTGGTCATAAAAATTTTAAGGGGGACATTATAGTATAATAGTTATGCCATATTTCTTCAACCTAAAGGTGACACCCCGATGCTATGTAGATCATACCAAAATTTTAGTACATAACATATTTACTTTTTTAAATGGAAAATATTTTTTTCCTTTCAAATATAAAGAGGTGATAAAAAAATACTGAAGTGTATCTCCATCAATCTATTGTCACTCTTTGACATTAAAGGATTATTTTTTTATTACAATATCTTACTGTCTCCTTAAGAAGGGCATTTGTCTCTCCTAAGTATTATATAGATCCACTTGTCTGAGGAGTTTAAAAATATATACTTACACAAAATTTTAATGCATAACATATTACAGAAAAAAAAACACAATAAAAATATTTATATTTATCTAATCATTAAATTATTTTCAAAAAACCACTTTTAATGAAAACATTATTAACTTTCTTAAATTCAAGATCTTCTCCTTTCTTTTTTTCACTTTTATATATATCCATCTACTCAATTACAAACTTAAGTCAAGTATCAAAGGTTTTCTCCTTTAAATATAAAGGTGGGAATAAACCAACAGTGACCCTTGACATAAAGGGTTACGGTATTATAAAAATTAAAATAAATTCTTTTAAATTGAAAACCATGTATCCACTGTGTAGCCATTATAGCTCTGCGTCATTTTCATTTAAATATGTGGAAGTGTATGAAAAATGGTTCTTGATCCATGGACGAAATGCCTCATTTTTTCTTTCAAATATTTTTACCAACAAATGGGTAATTTGGGCTGGAGCTATAGTAATACTCCATGCTGAACATCCTCAATAATTATCTTATTCTTTTATCCTCTTTATTCATATTTAAGCTTATCCACACCTCCACAATATATATATATATATATTGTGTGGTCATGTTAAGTGGAGCCCATCAGTTAACCTAAATAACCATATTTGAGTTCGTAATTAGTGCACAAAATCCCTTTCTCTCTCTCTCTCTCTCTCATAAACTAAGTTTAATTTATAAAGTGGTTATGATTGGGGTGAATTAGAGTAAAGTTATGTGGGTTTTTAACAATTATTTAATTTTTATATAGAAAATCTAAATAAATGATTTTAAGTAGTATAGAAAATAGATTATTGATTCCAAATCTATTTTTTATTTTTTATTTTTTCTTTCTCTTTGTTTTTTATATATATTTTTATTTTCTTTCCCTCATAATTTTTTTGAAATAAGTGAAGCTAAATATAACCCAATTAAATATGGTTTAAATAATTATTTTAATATTTAGGTTAGTATTAATTCATAACTTTTAGTCTCATTTTCAAATTATCATTCAATACAACCTTTATTTTACACCAGCACATTTTTAAACTAGAAGTTTCAATTAATAAGTGAAATTTCATTAAAAAAATAAAGTTATAATTATCCTTTGAGATTCAACGAAAAATAAAGTTTTAATTAATACTTAAGGTTTCATTTTTAATTCAAGTTTAAATTCCCTGACGAGGGTTCATGGTTCAAGTTAAATAACGAAGCCACAATTGGCAATTGAAGTTAAGTTAAAAATAAAATCGGTTTTAGTTTTTTTTTTTCTCTAAAAAAGTAGGTTTCATATGTTTTTCTTGTCGTCTGCGTGTTCAAAAAATTTAAAATCTTGTAGTATATTAAGTGAAGCCAAATAGCATCTCACTTGATCTCGGTCCTAAGTAGAAAAGCATACATTGTAATATGGCAAGTAAATGTATTGAAGAAAAGCCCCAGAATTGTTTAAGAAAACTAGAATTGTTTAAGATCACATAGAGTGGTATAAAGTCATGTTTTTTAAAATTTATTGATGAAATATCTTTATGAAAAGCTACTATTATTTTAATTGTGATTACGCATTTGTTAGTGTTTGATGGCAATTGTGTCCGTTAATTGAGTCATAAATCCACCGTAGTGATGGGTTGGTGATACAGTAAGTGTTAGAATCCCACGATTATTGTAGTAAGGGTAGAAACGTAGATTTTATCAAGAGTATAGGAACGAGTTCGGGTTCGTATTAGGATTGATGAACAACTCAAACAAATTCAGGAAAATACACAAAGGTATGAGAATAGATTGTATGTTTCCATAGAAGATTGAGAACAATACATCAAAAACTGGGAAATGCCAAAACAAAACGTCAAAGAATTATACAAGGTAGGAAACTTTGAATTCAAAAGAGATTATAGGATCAAAATCTACGAAAATATGAATTCGATAGGATATGAGCTGACTATTGAGCTCTAGATCTAAAGACTAGAACAAATTCAAAGGAAAAATCTGAAATCTTCGTGTAGGTCTTTATCCGGTAGCGGTCAGTATACTTAGGGTTAGGGTTAAAATAGACATATGTATATGTCTTAGAATATAGACATAACCAATTTCAATATTCACTATTAGGGTTAATGCAACAAACACGTCCTTTGGACGGTGTATTTTAGCTGTATGTCTGAGAGTTAGAAATTTGTATGAATGATCAGAAAGCGTTAATAAGCCTTAACTCTAAATATCCAAACCGAAAACTATGACATGGATCCCGGATCCAGAATATCCTCATAATTATCTGAGTATACTTATAAGGTGATAAACACGTAGTCAATCCCAATTGCCTTTTATCAAATGCAGTGATCGAAAACGTTAATTTGGCGGATAGAAAATAGCTCCAGCGATAATAATACCGAAAGCATACGCTTGGGAATGTTTAGCACCGATTACAGGAATGGAGCTTGGCTTAAACTCTTGCTTACAAACCAGTTAGTGGCCGAAAGCATAATACATGGCGAGAGATGAACAAGGGAAATGTACAAATTAACTTTGAGCGCAGAAAGAAACGTTAAGATCGTATTACGCAGAAGTTTTCGAATTCGCTGAAATTCGAGCGAATTCGAAGTGTCAGATGTTGTCAATTTAAACCTAGAAGAAGTAGACTATTCATCTACAATTCCAGTTTGAAATATTGAAACGTATCAAAGCTATACAAAGCTGCAAGATAGGTGCAAACAATATTACCAGAATGAGTGTGTGAAATGATGGCCTTGTTGTGATAGTAATGACGAGAATGTGTTTGAAACTTGAAAAAAAAGAAAAGAGAAAGATAAAGAATATATAAGAAATAAGTGAAATTTCATTAAAATAAAGTTACAAATTTGCAATTATCCTTTGAGATTCAACTTGAAAAATAAAGTTGTAATTAATACTTAAGGTTTCATTTTAATTCAAGTTTAAATTCCCAGATGAGGTTCATGGTTCAAGTTAAATAACGAAGCCTGGTGTAATTGAAGTTAAGTTAAAAATAAAATCTGTTTTAGTTTTTTTCTCAAAGTAGGTTTTATAAAAATAAAACCTAAATTGGGAGTGAAAGCTAAATATAAACTTTTTTTAAAAACAAATATAAATTATATTATTAAAATTTTATATATTTTTAAATTATTACATTTTTATATAGAAAATTTAAATAAGAGAAAAAATTTAACGAATAGGTAAAATAATTTATTGATTCCAAGCCTATTCTTAATTTTCTTGTTTCTTATTATTTTATCTTCCTTATAAAAATCGGTTCTTATAAATTAAAACCTTAATTAGGAATTGAAAGCTAATATAAACTATATATATATATTTTTTTTGAAACCAAATTTAGGTATATTATTAAAATTTTATATATTTTAAAAATTATTACATTTTATATAGAAAACTTAAATGAGAGAAAAAAAAATTTAACAGAATAGGAAAAATAATTTATTGATTCCAAATCTATTCTAATTTTTCTTGTATTTATCTTCCTTATATTTGTTCATTTTCTTATAACTTACTTAAATTTTAAATCTAGCCATAATTTTTAATATTTATGTTAAGGTTCATTCATATTGCTTAGGTTTGTGTTTGAAATTAATGTTGAATATAGCAGTCCTTTTCTTCTCAAGCAAATACTTTCATTTTTATTCCTTGGTTGAAAATGAAGGATTCTTAATTAGTAATTATGCAATATTCAATTCCACGTCACCTTTGAGGACAGCTGAAAATTATATGAAAACTTAAATTCAAGGTTTGAAAAAAGAAAAAAAAACTTAAATTCAATCTTAAACAACCAATTTTATAAATGGTTCAATATAAATATTATGTTTCTCAACACCCCGTAAAGAGATTGTTTGAACTCTGTCTTCCTATCAAACCAAGTTACTCATGCACGTTTAAAAACCAATTTTCCTAAACACATTCTTGTATGATTTGGACTTTTTTTTTAAGTATACAGATAAAAAAAAAGAAAGTAAAAATTAGAATAGGATAATAGAAAGTTGTCTCTATGTAGTTTGCCAAAGTTTAATTAACAATTGAGACTTTATTTCAAAATTTTTAAATTAATGATATGAATTATATCCAAAATAAATATAATTTAAATATAGTTTATAAAATATTTAATTTATTTATTTTATATTATGGTATTTTTATGGTTATATTTGGCCAGATTCTTAATTTATATATATATATATATATATATATATATATATATATATATATATATATATATAAAAGCTAAAATCAATCTATATCAAAATGATTTCAGCTAAAGTAGCATATCTTAGACGTTTTGCAAGAACGGAGGACATAAACGAAAATTTGGAATGGCACCTAAAAAACATTTTGTTTTTTATAATTTCGACATTTTCTATTTATTTAACTGTTCCCATGATTTGATTACATGAGATCATGTTTTCTTCAAACTAATGTAGGTAAAATATATTTTAATTCCTATTAAAAAATTTTATTAAATTAATTATTTATAATTTATATGAATTGATCCAAATAGTTTTATAATTCAATTAAATCTTTTACCCAATCCAACCTACTTAAGCCTAATCTGATCAATATGATTAATCTAATTAACATCAAATTAACTTAAACTTAATTTGATTTGAGACTACAGGTTGAAAGTTAGATTGAATTTATATTTGGTTTTGATGTATTTGTATTAGTTAAAAAAGAAAGGGTTTAGAAACATTTCAAGCCAGGTGCAAGGCAGTAAAATGAATCTTTCCAAGCAAAAAAAAAGCATGCCAATGATGAAGTAATTTTAGTAAAATGATTATTTAGTGAGCAGGTTGTTATTAATATTTGAGCAAATATTATTGAGAACTATTCACAAGTAATATTGTGTATACGATGAAAATTTCTATTTTGGGTATGAAGTAATATAAATGAATGAATGATATATGATGTAATTATTAAATAAGATAAATGATAAAATTGAAATAGATTTATGATGTAAGTTTTAGACAATGTGCGGTGGATGCTCAAAAATTATTTTTAAAAATAAAATATAGTTTTAAATGTTGATTTTTTGTTAATCATTGGAGATATAGTGGCTTCCTCTCCAACCCCATCAAGTTGCTACCTAAACCCATCATGAGATTTTAAAATGATTTGACATGACATGGCCCTAATAACATTGGAAAAGGACCACATTTTCTTTTGTTGGGTGGTTTCTCATTATGAAGTGAAACTTTCATAAAGGCAGCAACTACTTCACAACTATTGTGTTTCAAGGTACGATTATTTCCCAGCAAATCAGAAATGCAAAATTGGATCTACCCTTTCTTCATTTAAAGTTCAAAACTCCATTATTCATCTCTATATAAGTATTACAACACAGGAAGTAAATCTACAATCTACTTCCCCCCATGAAAAGTTACATTCATTACCCTTTTTCCTATCTACTATTATTATAATAATAATAATAATAATAATAATAATATTAAGTCTTCTGCTTTTACCGGCCTTACCGGTCGGGGATGAATGCTCGGTTTAACGGATATATCGGTCTTGAATTTTCACGGATATATCGGATATATCGGAGATATATCGATGGATATTTTACATGAATACCGATATATAATTAAAGCGTGTGATGATGTAAAGATTGAATCAGAAGTGAGAATTTCAATCACGATCGTTTAAATATGGAGTATTATATCGCCGATATATCTCGTATAATAAGATATATACCAGATATATCGCCGATATATCGTTATATACTCGGATATTTTCTTAGAAAAATTAAAGTAGCAGCGTGTCTGTAAGCACGATATTTCGCGATATAGCCAGTTGCAGCGAATATATGGTGATATCGGTCATCAGCCCGTCTCCGTGTCGAGCATCCTTTGCGTCTCGGATATATCGGAGATATATCGACGGATCTATCGGATATTTTCATCATAACTCAGTCACCACCCACAATATCTCTTTCAGATTCTTTTGCTTTCTCACCACAAACAAAACCCTCTCTAAGCCTAAAGTTAAAGCCTTTTCCCATCACGTGACGTGCACTCCCCTCTCACGTGCCTTTTCTTTATTGTCCATTTGTTCTTGCCATGCATTGGGGTTTGTGCTTCACGCGCCTTTTTCTGCCCGTGCAGACAACATTAGACTCAATAACGTATTCTTCTCTGCCCCTTGATTACTTCGTGCAATTATTTGATTTATAAAATGAATTTTATGTCTAATATTTTATTATAATTAAATTAAAAAGGCCCTGGAGTTTTTTAAATAATGCTTTGCTGTGAAAAAATTTCAATAAGATAAAAATTAATTAGAGCTTATAAATATTTTTGAAAATTTTTATAAATATAATATTTATTTACTGAACTACGAATTAATACTAGTGTATTTAATTTTAGATATCTTGTCCCATTGGGAACATATCATGTTTTAATATTTTACTTAAAATTTCCCCAAAAATATCTATCTAAAAAGGTTTTAATATTTATTTGAAAATAAAATAATAGCAAAATTATTAATATTATTGAAATATTTTGTTCCATTCTGAATAAAACTAAATCATAAAAGTTTCATATAAAATAGTTTACCTACAAAAGCTTCATTCTTTAATATTAATTCATTGCATTTTGAAATTATTAAAGTTGTATGTATACTTATTAATGCTTACGTAAATATTTAAAAAATTATTATTATTAGTGTGATAAATTTATCTCATCATCGTTTTGTTTAATGCAGTGATTTTTCTAATTAAAGTTTTAGTTTTATAAACACATAATTTTGTCCTGAGACTCAAATCCTAATCCCAATCTAACCATTAACCAATCAATTAGGTATTATTGATATATTTTAAAATTTTTTTTATTAATATGAAATATGGTTATACTTTTCAAAATAAAATCGAATATAATAAATATGGAAAAATAATATAATAGTGTAGAACAAATAATAATAATAATAATAAGAAAATGAAGGAAAATGGTTAAGGGTTATGGAAGTTGGGACATTTGGAACTAAATCATAAGTTTTTATTTTTTGGGAAAGAGGAACTCCAATCATAAGTTAGTACATACTAATAATCCAAAGGAAAAAAAGAAATAAGAATGTGGTATTGTGTGGCGAGATAAAAGACTTTTGATGGATGGGATGGGGTGGGGTGGTGCAATACACGTGCTTTGAGAGCGTGGGTAAGGAAAAGAGTATCTGTCAGAATCCTCATGCTGTTCCAACTCCAGCTATGCAGTGCTGTGAACATATTCTCACGTGTGCATCTTCTCTCTCGTGTTTGACTTCACTGACTTTCTGGACTCGGAAAAACAGAGAGAAGATTTGAGCAAGGCCTAGAGATTTCAGAGAGGAAAGTCATTTTGGATTGGTGGGGTTGGGCAGTGTGTTTTGGGAGATTCTCCATGAAAGGCCGAAGCAAAAATGGTTTTCAAGTCGAGGATGAAGTGGGTTGGCCTTCTTGGCCTTGTCCTCTCTGCGTTCTCTCTATTCGTTCATTTCCTCCTCGCTAGATACACCGGGGATGGCATTTGAGATATGATCTATTTCGTCACTATCTTCTCTTGGCGACCCATTTTTGAGAATACAGATCGTCCCAGAACTGTAATGTGTACTCACCCCCTTAAAGATCTCACCTTTCTCTTTCTGTTTCAATGTCCATGTGGCTGTCTTTGTGGTTCGAATTTTGGTTCTTGCTCAGTGCTTGGTGGTTTTCTCCATGATTTGTTTCTGGGTTCGGATGTTCTGTTTGATTGGTGTAGTGGGGACTAGGTATTTTTTGGGTTTTATTCTTTTCCGGCAATGGGGCAGTCAGCCCGGTTTTGGGTAATTGGGTTTTCTTTTTCTTTATCTTTTTCCCTTTTTTTTGGGCTTTATGGTATGTTTGGTAGGGAGAAAAAGAGGGAAAATGAATTCAATTTTTATTATATGGGACCTGGAAAGCGAAAGGCGCCTCTATACTTTGAGCCTAAAATTCAACTATGTAGATTATTGTGCCTGAAACTTTAAATTTAGGAGCATGAAAATGCCATGAAGTATAGGATATTCAAAATTTAATTTTCTCTTCTAAGTTCGTTCTTAGTCTTTTATGCGTTGTCTGGTTCTGATAAACACCAAGGTTTAGCACAATTTTTCTCTGTAGTTGGTCTAATTTTATATGTTAAGCATCTTCTTATTGTTCATATCCTTTTCCTGATACAGAGCCCATTGCATCGCAAACTCTGGGGTCCAATAAGGCGTTATGAACCTTTAAATCCAGATGCAAATCCCAGAGGATACTATGCTGGTAAGTCTCAGCTGCAGATGCATCTTTTTGAGTATATAGTCTCTATTCTCTCATCTATGCTTTATGGGTCTTTTATTTGTTAAATGAACTAAGATAAATACTACTGATCTGCTCCGATAACGCAATCCTTAAGTCACAGAGGAGAAATTTCACAATGGTGGGATCATGGTGTTTATCCCTATGGTTTCTGTTCTTAGAGAAAAAAAAAGTAAAATGTGGGGGCAATCTAGGTTTTGTTGAAGAAAAATGCTGAAAAATGATGGCAGTGATCTCTTGATTAAATTAATATTGGAAGCATCTGCTAGTTAACTGACTGATTTTAGGCTTGTGAACATTGAGAAGCACCATTGCTTATCTTGGATCATATTTTTTTTTTATCGGTAAAAAGCAGTATATAGATTAAGAAGAGCACAAGGTGCTCAAGAAAATTTCTGATAGGGAACAAAGAAAAACATCCCTCTCACCTATACTCCATCCAAGTCAAAACCCTTTGTAATTTAAGTTATCGTATTTATCTGGCTTGGCACGACCCGCAGGAAAACCAAAAAAATGATTTGTCACGTGGCGGAGGGACGCCGATCTCAGCCATACTATTATTTCCATCCCACAAAAATCCGAAAATACAAAGAAGACCGCCGTCGAGCTCTCTTAGTTTTTCGACACTGGCACTTTGCGAGCAAGGTAGTTGTGAGCCGTGCGGGGAACACCCAGTTAAATCAGTAATGGCCAAAAGAAGATCCCATAACATCTTGGCTCTCGAACAATGGATAAGCAAATGAATTTTATTGTTTCCTCATTCTCTTACATAGCCCTTTGTTTACTAGGGGGATCCCCTTCCTCTTTAAATGGTCAATGTAGCCAGCTAAGGAAAACTTAAGAGCAAAATACCCCGTCTTGGGGGGAACAGTGGGTTCCGGATGGATCGCGAGGGAAGTGGAGTGGGAAGAGAATACCTCGACTTACGATACATAAGACTAGCCCAAAAGTATTAGTCTTGGGCTCCTTGATAACGGTCGATCTCTTGAAAGACTAATTTTTTGTTGACTAGGAGTGAAGGAGCGCTCTCATCTTGCATCTACGATCATTAAAGGTCTAAGAAAGGCCCAGGGACATCCCCCTCCTCCCTTAGAGTCCCCGAACATCTACCACCCTAGCATCTTTGTGAACTGCCAAGTTAAACAAAGTGGGGAATTCATTGCAAAGCACAGTTTCGTTGCACCAGGGGTCCTTCCAAAAGCCCAGTCTCCTACCATTTCCTAAGGAGGAAATGGTGTTTTGGGAGAAGGTGAGTTATTCTTTCTAATGTCTTTCACTAAGCGGTACCATATCCTCCTCACGATGTCCACTAGTGTTCAACCTAACTTCCTCAGAACAGTCAACGTCACGATCTCCAAAGAGAATTACTCGTTAGCAAACCGCCCAGCCAGCCTGGCTTGATGCTTGATTCATCATGGAGGCCTCTGCCCTAACCCTCTTTTTCTCTCGTGAAATAGTATTCGATTGACCGGTGGGGTTCACGCTCTAAATTGCCGCCACCCCATAGAAAGTCTTTTTGAATCTTTTCCAGTCTAGACCAAACAATCTTTGGTATTCTAAACAGAGAGAGGAAGTAAATGGGTAGGCTAGACAGAGTACTTCAAATAAGGGTAAGTCTCCGAAATGCTGAGATATATTGTCTTTTCGGGAGGACAATCTATTTCTAAATCTTTCTTGATAGAATCCTATACTCATTATTTGTGAGGAGCGCTGAGAAGGCCCAGTACTTAGTGGGAGGAACCAACCCCCTGACAACCTCAATGCATCACGCCTCCCGTTCTCCGCCTGCGGAGGGATAATCCTGAACTCTTGAGCAGTTAATTTTCAGCCACGAGAAGGCTTAGGCAGGTAAGGTCGAAGTCTCGAATACATGTCAAATTTATTCGCGTGGTATCACGGAAAATGATAGTATCATGTTACATTATAATAGATGAGATATGACAATCTCCCCACCATCTCTACCCCCGAACGCACCTAGAAATAAAAATTTGCCTTCCACATTTCTCTTTAGCGGGGACAACTTGGGAGCTTGCATCGATATGACGGATAGGGCGGAGGGGATCCTTGTCTCGGGCCCTCTGGGACTCACAGAAAGAACTGGGAGGAGGAGACCGTGTCGGAATTTGAGGCGTTCTTCGTGGAGATGCACCAATTAATCCATCTAATCCATTTAGAACCAAGCCCGTTCTCGAGCATCTTGACAAAAGTCCCACCTAATGTGATGTAAGCACTTTTCAATATCTAACTACGGAGGATCCTTTCTCTTTCCTCTAGAGTAGAGTCACGGCCTCATTCGCTATAGCCTGTCGTGAAATACATCTCCCTTACGACGCATTGAGTAGGAAATAGCAAACTCATAACCACTTTTAATTACATTGTGACACTTTCGATAAAATTTTATAGGCTACCCACTAAATGATGGGTCTTGGGTCTTTTTAGATCGCACTTGATTCTTATATTGGGAACCAAAACCAAGAAAGCATTCGAACTTTTCACGACGATCATTACGGAAGAATTCCCTAAAAGCCTTGACCTCCTCTTTCTGTATGAAATCCGGCGAAGACCCGGAAAGCTAATGGAAAGCCATACGGACACAGGGCTTTATCGTCATTAAGCCCAGAAACTGCTGCTAGAATTTCTTCCTCTGTGAACATTTCTTCGACTTAACACGATGGTCTTCGCGATCAAATTGACATAGATCTCACGGGAAGGCAAAGCGCATGATTGGTAGAGGCGAAGGAGACTGAAAGGCCCTAACCAGGCCTTCTTTAACCTCAGCCTCCTTAACCAAGTTTCTACCATTGATTCTGATGCTAGTGATAGAATTCCGCCTCCTATGCGGTGCCATTACGTAGAAAGAATCCGATGTTTGTCCTTCTTTGACGAATTTCTCTGGATTTGTCTTCCACGAAACCTCTTCCGGATCAACCCACTCCCCTTATAGTTCTCTCCCTAGCCTTCTCCCTCTCTTGCATACATCAAGAACTGACTCCTTATCCTTTTCCACTTCGTCCCAATAAGAGATCCTACTTAAAGCCTCCTTTTTTTTTATCTCCACTTTGCCAAAAACCTCTTTATTCCATACCTTTAAAATACCTTTAAGGGCCTTTAATTTCGAAGCCAGAACGAAACTGTATGATCCGGAAAATTGAAGGCTTTGCCACCAACCTCTAAGAAGATCCTTAAAACCTTCGAACTTTAACCACATGTTCTCAAGCCCAGGAAGAATGAAGGCCTTGATTTAATCCCATCAACATCATAACATCAGGCGATAGTCGAATCTTTGGTCTTGGGAGGATTATTTGAATCACATTGCTATTGGCTTTCGTCGGTGACACCAAAAATCTGTCGGCCGGGACATACGCGGTGCAGGTGCGCCCTCCATGTAAAAGGACCTCCTTACAGAGGGAGATCTCTAAGCCCAAGCTCATTAACAACTTCATTAAAGCGCCTCATAGGTTGCGAAATCCCTCCTACCAAGTTTCTATCATTGGGGGAAAGAACTACGTTGAAATCACCGCCAATACACCAGGGCCCCTCCCACAAGCCTTTCAAAGCCCCCAGTTCTTCCCAAAACATTTCCCTTTTGCTTCTCTTCACCGGACCATAGACCCCTGTGAAGGTACTGGAAAAACCATCCTCCACATTTTAAACATCTGATTCTGGAAAATGGCTATTTCGGTCTCCACCGGCTGATTTTTCTTGTATCCCTGAAAACACAAAGATTCCCAGTTCCCTACGCCTCCACATTGCCAGCTCGACCCGATCTACCCACCCCCGAGACTCAGGGCGGTAGAAGACAACTCTTGAAACTTAGTTTCTTGCAGGCAAACCAGATCCACCCTCTGAGACCTAATAAAGTTTCTAATAACATTCCTCTTGTTTGGGTTGTTTTACACTCCTGCACATTCCATGATGCGGTTTATCTTCATTTCAACTTTAACAAAAAATTCCCTTTGTCTCTTCCACCTCTGTTCTGGCTCTTTCCACTGTAGTTTATAGTGCATTCCAACTCACAGGCTCCTCTCACATCTTGTCTATGTTGAGTTCCCTTCCTCTTATCTTCTACCTGCTGCGCCTCCATTTTTCGCATCAACTTCGGAATCTCCTCTTCAAAGCCCAGTTGCTGACCCACAGATATTCACTAAATTTAAACAGGCTATCTTCCAGGTTATTTATAACAGGAGCTCTTTGAACATACGATGTGCACTCCCCTTTCAAAGACCCGGGTCCCACTAATTCTTGGACATCCTCCATTAGAGCATTGGCTATCCCCTTCCCCCACTCTCTTCCATCACTTGACACCACCCTCAACGGTTCCATATCCCCCAAGGATTCATGCTCATAGAGGTCCCCCAAGCCAGAAGAACCCCCAGAAAGCAGGGGCCGGCCAAAAACAGAAAAGAGGGGAGAAGAACAATCATCCGAGGACAAAGTATCAAACCTGGATCCTTTTGCGTGTATTCGGAGCGCTTTGGGATCAACCACCTCGGGACACATAGAGACCGCCTTCAAAAGAGCCAAGAACTACCATCCGAAAATCCCTCACCTCCGTTTCCTTGGCCCGAGCCACCCGTAGCAGGGCTCTCAGTAGGCACCAAACTCATCCCTTTTTCCCAGCAACTCTCAAAACTGGAAGTTCTCCCCCGACCAGACCAACCTTCTTTGGCGTGCAGTAGTGGCCCCGCACATATCAAATGGGATCTGCAGGGTTGACGCCCTCGCTCTGGACTAGTTCCCCACCCCTTCATTCTCCACGCTCTTCGCTTGGGTGAAGTGCCGCCCCACGAGACGAGCCAGGAACTGTAAAGCCTTTTGACCCAATATCCCCTTTTGCCTTGCTTTAAATCCCAGCACAACCGGTTGTGGCGACTGCATGGACCCGAGCCACTTTAGCTTGTCAGTCCCTTCCTCTGTGACCCAGGAGGCTCTTGTGGGCTCCCGACTGTCTTTACCTGGCCGCCCATCTTTCAACCCACTACCAACCTTTATGACGGCTGGGCTCTTACTAATTGTATGCCCAGCCTAGGAGAAAAGCGGCCTCTTATTGAGGATGGAAACAGGCCTGACCTTAGACCCACCTCGGCCCGGCTGAGTGAACCCCTCTCCTCGGCCAGGTTCGAGTCGATTTGAACTCCACCCTTGCAAATGCGAGGCCCACCATTACGAGGCTGCTCACGACCTTTGAGGCGAGCTGCATCAACGTCAGCGGGACTCTGCCTTTTCCCCGGTTTGTCTTCTGAACACGCAAACTCACGCCCTTCATCATTCTTGTTTTTGCGGAAGAGCTCCCTTTCGGCATTTGCGGCGTGACCAGCCTTCTTCTTCTTCCTCTGGATTTTTCACTACAGCCCTTGAACTTACAGGGTGAACGCCAGTTACCCAGGGAGAAACCTCCCACCAGATCTGCAGTTCAAAAGATCTAGGTCCTTCTAGGATGTTGACGACCCTTGGCCTAGACTTACCAACCATCTTTATCAACATTCTGGCCCACTTCATCTCCGTTTTCGTCTCCGTGTTCTTATGCACTCCACATGAGCACTCGCATCGTCACTATTTTCTTGAATTGGTGTCCATAGATGAAGAGGAAGCCCTACCTAATCCAAGCCTCTTGCACTAACTCTTCGCGTCTTATACACAGTTCGAGGACTCCACCATTCGGTGTCATCGCCTCCTTTGGGCTTCTTCTTCCAGAGGCTCATAGAACCCACTTTGCCTTCTGCGGCGAGTCAAACTCCTAACCGGGAAAAAGGTCTTCGTTTAAGGCGGCTAAGCGGCGCGCCTCATTAAGCCTCCAAGCATCTCTAAACCAGACCTCCATCACCTTTGCCGCAGGATAAGGATTCGGTTTTGTCTTCCATTTTCCAGCAAAACCTTGAGCTACTTGCGAGGGCCCATCTCCTTCCCAAAGGCCTTGATCTCGACATCCATCCACACCGCGTTGTCCGCTACTGCCTCCTTCTCTTCCTTGAGTTTTATCTTTGTCCCCCAGTAACTTTGTTTTTACTTAGACTTGTCCACTCCTTCTCTTCCCCCTTTGACAGTTCTTTTGTCACAATCCTCATGGGTTTACTCTCCTGCAAAGCTTTA
Organism: Tetrastigma voinierianum; assembly: GCA_016808115.1. Taxonomy (NCBI): domain Eukaryota; kingdom Viridiplantae; phylum Streptophyta; class Magnoliopsida; order Vitales; family Vitaceae; genus Tetrastigma; species Tetrastigma voinierianum. Next base: position 74,033 of record JAEQBH010001369.1, read on the forward strand.
AAACCCAGTCCTCTGATTTTTTCTACCAGCAAAGTCCAGCCATTTAAGATCCCCTACCTTCAGGGAAGACCAGCCTATGCCTTTTTCCTTGACATGTTAGAGTAGAGTAGGAACCTCCATTTATTTTCCTTACTCTCTCTAGTACGGAAATATCTTAGTTCTCCCTCCACATCAAAGGGTCTTCCTAGCGAGGAACAAAAAACCTTCTGACACTCTTCAACTCCTAATAGCGAAACATTCATCCCTCTCCAAACCCCGAATCACGAAGCTATACCTCGGCTCCGTTATGTGATAAACCATTTTGCTTTTTTCCCTTCTCCTTCCATCGTAAACTCAAACGATTTTGACTCTACTGCAAACCAGTTTCCATTTCTTTCGTCTTCTCTCATTTTTACCTTTCAATTCTCTAGGCTAGGCAAGTTCATGCACCTAACCTGAAGGTTCCCTGTATACTCATTTTCACCTTACTTATCTTGGATCATATGGAAGCAGAGAAACAGGAGAACGTTTGAAAATACCAAAAGAGTGAATTAAGCAGTCAAACAAACATTTGGGTATATTTTTGTGGAGTGGGTTAGAATGTAAATAGGAAATTACTCACTGTTGATGATGAGTTTTATTAATTGACTAGGCTGAGTAGGCTCTAAGTAAGGCGAGGGTATTGATTTTGGTGTACCCTCTATCATGTTTGGCGTTTTAACGTGTTAATGTATTTTATATTTCGCCCTATCAAAGAAAACAAATCCTGAGCAGAGTTGGATAAGAGAGGCTATTTCTCAAATAAAGGGATCAAGACCTTCCACGATCCGTAATGGATTTATGGAATATACTTTTAAATGTATGGGGCCATGTGTCCACATCCAACCCTACAACAAGGAATGAAATTTTGTTGTTTGTCTGCTTTTGCCTCTCCTTAACTTTGAAAAAATGTGTTTTGTGTTCGCTTTGCATTGAACTTGTGCATCTTAGTGGTATACTTTGGAAATCTCTCCATTTTTTTTGTAGTTTAAGGATATGTTTGATCCAGCTTTGAGTTGTGATCAATGGTTAATCAATTTTTCAACCTTCATTTTGTTCATGCTATAACTCCAACTCATATTTCCATTATCATTCAAAATGAAGTTGAGTACAAATTATTTGTATATTTGTATGTGTTTAAAATAAATTATGAACATAGAAGAGGGGGGAGAAGGATGACAATGCTTGAAATGCTAGTCATTTTTATTGGAGTTGATTTATCCATGATTTGATTATCCTCTTCTTTCTGGTAGAGTATCGTATTGTCTTCCTAACTTAACTGTTACAGCAGCTCCCCCTTTGCAGACAAATGGCTATATTTTTGTCAGGATACAAGGGGGATTTCATGAGATCAGGAATTCGGTGAGGCACCATGTTCAAATTGCAAATTTGTTTACAGACTTTGTATAGTCTATTTACAAAAGAAATAAAGTATATTCTTGGATTTCCAGATCCCAGATGTTGTTGTGGTTGCTCGGCTTCTAAATGCTACTCTTGTGATTCCTGAAATTCAATCGACAACAAGTAGCAAGGGAATCAGGTTGCCTTGATTTTTTAGTTCTTATTGTTTCGAGTCTCACTGAATGTTTGGCCTTGGCCCAAATTGTAATAATCGGTATTCTTTGTGTCAATTTATTATATCATTTATTTCATGCAGTTCTGAGTTCAAGAGTTTTGCATATTTATATAACGAGGATCAATTCATGATAGCATTAACAAAAGATGTGAAAATTGTGAAAACCCTTCCAAAGAATCTCAAAGGGGCAAGGAGAAAGAAGGAGATTCCCATGTTCAGGGTGCCTCACTCGGCATCTCCCTATTTTTATCTTCACAATGTTCTCCCGGTGCTAAACAAGCACTCAGTTGTTGAACTAGTAGTTTCTGATGGTGGATGCTTGCAGGTAATGAACTTGAATATAAACTTTTTTTCTCCTCCAGTGATAATTGCTTAGATATTATCATATGATGAATGGATTCTGTTTAGTACACAGGCAGACAAATCATTTAAATCGAAACTTTTGACTAACTCTCACAATCATGAAACGGGAAGTGTATTAAGATTTTCTCTCTTTAATTATATGATACCCTGCTAATACTAAAAGACGTCAAACAAAAAGTTGGGTGGGGGAGAAGAGAATGGAAAGGGCCTTGTCACTGGTGTTTGGTGAGATGAACTCCTTAGATGATATTGGTCCTTTAGTCCTTTATCTGGCTTGAATATTCTCTCTTGTGCAGTAGTGGGAAAATAACAGAAAAGCATATTTGTTCTTGGCATTTTTGGTTAATGACAAAATTACTCCTAAAACTTTCTTTTTCTTTTGCTTCTAAGTCAATATTGAAATATGCTTACATGTTAGATAAACTCTTCTCTTAAATTTTATGACAAAATATCGATGAAGAAATCCTTGTAAGAAGCACATAAACATTAACTGTTCTTATACAATATGTTTGGATTTATCGAATCTGTTCACTTGTTTGTCTAGTGGTTTATTGATTCACTCTGATGAAGAATCTTGGCAGAAGGGTTTTTTTTTTTTGACGTTTAGTCATAGTTTAGGATTGACACTACTTCAGAAAATATAGATTTGGCGAGAAATTGCAATGAACTGAAAATTTAGGGATCCTTTTTGTAATTTATTCTAACATTTCTTATTAGAGCATTTGTTCTTAACATACTCTTGTATAAGAGGAATGAAGACTGCCTGAAAGATCTGATTTCTCCTTAATCTGTATTTGCTTCTATCTTTTCTTGTTTTCAGCTTCTTTTTTCCCCCCTTCCATGTGCTCCTCCACATGTTTTTCTTTTTAACTGCTTCTTATGCATCTTCTATGGTGAACAATATTTAAAATCTCATGTCTTGGGAACATAAGATTCTTCATCTGATGTTATTACTCTAACCAAGTATAATTTCTTTCTGCATTTCAAAGTATGAAAATTGTTCCTGTATAAAGTGCAGGCTGTCCTCCCACCCAACCTTGAAGAGTATCAGAGGCTAAGATGTAGAGTTGCTTTTCATGCTCTACGATTCCGACAGGAGGTCCAGGAACTTGCAACTAGAATTTTGTATAGGTCTGTGGCTGCTCATGACTAATTCTCATGCAAGTTGTTTATTGTTATTTACTTGTTTGTTTTTCTTATTCTGATCCTGTTTCTATTAAGGTTACGGGCTCCTGGACGTCCATTTATAGCCTTTGACCCTGGGATGACTAGAGATGCTTTAGCATATCATGGGTGTGCTGAACTCTTCCAGGTATATGCTTCAAGCTACAATTCATGATTGGTAATTTGATTTTCAAATCCTTCATCGGCAAAGCTTATTCAGACATTTTCTTCTGTGTTGGTCCCAAGGATGTCCATACCGAGCTTATTCAGCACAAAGATCATGGATGAGAAAACGTGGGATTGTCAAAGGGAATCTTTTTGTAGATTCAGCAAAGCAACGTCTTAAAGGTTCTTGTCCACTCATGCCAGAGGAGGTACATAATTGTGTGCACGTTAGTTTGTTAATATTTACTGACATACGCAATGCTCATGTAAAAATAAAGCCAACTTCTTAAGAATCCAATCAGACTGTAATTGAACAGTTTGGTGCTTATCAACCTCGTATTTCTTATTCGATATTGGGTAAGCTCGAATAGGTTTCTCTTGGGTGAGCTCCAAATATATATATATATAGTAACTAGGTCTTTGATCAAGGTCTTCTGTTTTCCACAGGTTGGTATTCTTCTTCGGGCATATGGATACTCATCAGACACAATCATATATGTTTCTGGGGGAGAAGTTTTTGGTGGACAACGGACTTTACTTCCTCTACACGGAATGTTTGACAATGTTGTTGACAGAACCTCCCTAAGCACTAGTTGGGAACTCAATAGAATATATGGCCGTGAGGTTAATATTGCTACCTATATTCCTAGGACCCCACCTTTTCTTCAGGAAGAAAAGAAACTTAAAGAATGGAAAAATTCTGGCCCGCGTCCCCGCCCACTTCCACCACCTCCAGCCAGGCCTAAATATCCTTATAACATTGAAGGTTGGTGGGGTTGGGTAGCTGAGAGTGATAATGAACCTGATAGTACTGTCATGGAGTTGAGGACTAATGCTCATAAATTACTGTGGGAAGCAATTGACTATGTGATATGTGTTGAAGCCGATGTGTTCATTCCTGGATTTGATCGTGATGGCAAAGGACATCCTAATTTTGCAAGCTTAGTGATGGGACACCGGCTTTATCAGTCAGCTGCATCCATAACATACAGGCCTGACAGGTATTTATCTCTTTCCAGCTGTGTGCAGGTCTATAATGAACATGAATTCTAGCAGCTGCCTTCAATTCTTGCAGAAACGTTGAATCAACTGACTATTTAATTACAAAATTTTGCTAGTTCTTTCGGAGATAGCACTTTTAGGGAGATAATGGTTTGATCATATAACTGAATATGATTAAATTATTTGGTTTTCTACATTTTAATAGTTACTTAACTGAATTTATTGTCTATCATGCAACTTAGTGACAAATGAGAATCAGAAAATGAAGTTTGACCATAGTTACGGCTTCTTCTTTTATTTTTATGACATTTGCTTACATCTAGAGTTATCTTGTGCTACAAGCTGAATCAATGAGTAAACATGCAAAAGAATCAGAGATACCGCCCAACCTCTCCCAGAAGAAACAGTAATGGAAATAGAATAAAAATCCAACCATCTGTATAGCATTTAGCAAAACAACCAAGTAAATGCTTGTTGTAGAATACTAGATAGCAAAATTTCTTGAGTCAGTAGCCTAGGACAATATCTCTGAAGTGCAGCATATCTGTCATAACAGATTAGAACACATTTCTGTTAATTAGTCATGCCTTAAACTACTGAAATCACCTTAAATTACTGACTCGTATTTCTCGAATGCTTGTGTGGTTCCTCTCATGCAGAAAAGAAGTTGCCAAGCTTTTAGAAGAAACACGTGACCACCTATACCGAGCAAATCGGACATGGTTAACATCAGTGCGTAGGCATCTAAGAAAAAGCTTATTTGATGGACTAACAGAAGCATATGCAAAGTCCAAGCCACTATCTTTTCTCTCACATCCAGTTCCTGAATGTTCTTGTTTGAGGTCCAATCTTAACGAAACACTGTTTCCTGGTTCGAGTTCTCCCTCTCAAGCTCAGGCTCAGGCTGCTCTTGGACATGTTCATCATTGCCCTGCTTGGATAGAAAATGCTTCAATCTCACGGTCAAGAGACAAGGACAATGACGAGGATATTGATGAGGATGATTCCACATCATCTGGATTGTTCTTTCGGCCTAGTGGTGGAAATCATGAAGTTGGAGGTGGAGAAATAAACAACAAAGAAGAAGCTCAATTAGAGGACCAAGAAGAACTTGAGGGTGCAGAAAGATGAGAAAAGCCCGAATTGAGTTCTGCATCAGCTGCCTTGATTGCTGTTAATGTATATAATTATTCTGAATCCGTGGAAGGCTGGAAATTATTCTTCGTCTCGGTTTTCAACAGCATGAGTCCGGGTTAATCTAAATCATACATGCCCCTTATTTTTTGCTCAAGTTAGTTCAGGTATGTCTTGAAGCACTTCTCATCGGATTACAATAGCTTAGTCAAGCCCTTTCTGGGAAAAAAATATATAGTTCTTTCGCTAATGCAACCATCCCACCAATTTTGACGTAGACAAACATGTTTCAAAAGAAAATCCATGGTTTTCATTTATCTGTATAGGGAGCCGGCCATTGTTAACCGGTGCTTTGATCGTTCGACATGATGAGGCCGCCCGAGCTCCATAAAATTATAGATACATCCGACTTCTGTATGACCTCTTATCAGATATTTTGAGTTCTTGATTTCCAATCCCATGGCTAGTGTTTTTATATTTATATGATGATTCATGATTTCATGTGCTAGTGGTGGTGAGCTAGTGTTCAAACATGATGCCAAATCTGCTGAAACTGGTTGTATTTTTCTTTGTTTTCTGGGGTTACCTCAGTGTTGGATGATGGGCTTCTTGATCTTGATTAGGAGTTTAGAACAAATCACACAATTCTTTTTTTTTTTTTTTGGCAGTCTAAATTTTCTTGTTGAACAAATAAGTCAGAAAACCATGGTGGTTAATGTTAAAATTAGGAAACCCAATTGATAATTAGAGAAAACTAAAACTCTTAGTGGAAAGAATAATCCTTATAAAAATCACATGGCAAAGATGTTTATATAGACTTACTAGAAGAATCCTAATAGAAAACAAACTCTAAAGTGTTAAGAATAAGAAACCTACCAAAATAGAAAAAGAATCTTACAAATAATATGAATATATTATATTTTATAATATAATATAATGTAAAACTCCCCCTCACCTCACGATGCGTGTATAAGCATCGAGACTATAACAGAAAACAAAATCAGAAACGAGGAGATACCCCGATTGATCTCAGAATTACAGGAGAAAGCGACATAAATTAGAAGATTGTCAAGGAACGAATTTCAAAAGAAAAAAGGGCAAAACGTTAAAGAAAATGTATAGAAAGCCAATTTGAATGTTGATGGCAATGCCAATGCCAATACCAATACAAATGCCAATGCCAATACAAATACCGATGTCGATGCCAATGTCGATGTCGATGCTAATGTCAATACCAGTAATGCCAATATCGTCTTATGCCGATGCCGATGCCGATGCGAAAGTCAAATTCCAAAGCCAACTAAAAATTTCACTTATCCTATCCCTCTATCCTCCAATGCCCGGTCCACAACTAATCCTCAAACACCCCATAAATCCTAACACTAAACCCTAACTTTTTCCGCCAAACCCTCAACACCCAAATAATAAGAATAATGATAATTGAAATAGAAAACACTCAACTTTTCAATTTAATTCTCAAACCGAGTCGATACCCAAATTGAAAAAAGTTGAAATCGCGAAAAGTGGAAGATGCATACTTATAAATTAAAACAGAAAAAAATAATAAGCCCCTAGGTAATTTTCAGCAAACCAAATTCAAAAGATCCTCAAATCAAAACAATGCACCTTGATAAGGAGAATCGCTAGAACGAGCATCCAAATCAACCAATAGTGAAATTGAACTAAAAGTCCCCAAAAAGATAGAAACCATATGAAATGTGAAAAATAATGTAGAAAGAGTTAAGGCAGCGCTAGAACTAAAAACCCACTCAATTGAACAAGGCGCAAGATGTTCGGAACCCAGAGAGAAGAATTTATGGAGCTCCCGGTGACCCACAGGCGAGGCGCGGTTGCGGGGGCTGCGCACTCCTATAGCTAACAAGTAGTTAAAGAACCTTGCTTTGATATCATGTTAAAATTAGGAAACCCAATTGATAATAAGATAAAACTTGTCCAACGTGTTTAGTGGGGATAAAGACAAGAGTCTGTTGGATTTTCTAACATGGATGCGGGTATAGATGATTTTTTGCGGTTTGTGGGTTTTCCCGAGCTTTTTAGCTCTTTCTCTGAGATGTGTACTTTTTGGACTGTTTTACCGTATTTTTTTTATGAGTAATACATGCTGTTTTTTTACCGACCCCTTTTATCTTGGGTTGGTACATAACTCCACCAGCTTCAATAAAGTCTCAGCCACCTGGACGTGAAGATTCAACCAGATATGAGCCAGCCTCCCACATCTCCACCTTGGTTCATACATGGTTATGTCTTCAGCTGTAACCAATCCTTTAAGCCACACCAATCAATCTCAAGCAGTGCATGAAACTTAGCATCCCTTTGAGCCTCACCAATCAATTTCAAACAGTGCTGAAACTTAGCATCAGGAATAACCTGTTAGTATAATACCATACCTGAAACTAAAATGAAGAGGGAAAAGTACAAAAATAAATTCTGGAAGGATGGAAAAAGATTTGAGCCCGAGGTCTTGTGCAATCACAATATTCTTAGAGCAAATTCGCTTTTTCTAACCGGTGCTTGAGAATTTATAGTGTCTGCTTCCTAGAATCTGATAGTGCTTGAAGTGACGATATGACCTTGGTTTGTAGTCACTTTCGACTGACTGGAGATGTTAAATGCATCATCGCGAAGCGAGGATAAAAATCTTCAGTTTGGCGGTTATATCGGTGCTTTGGATTTTACGGATATATCGGTGGATAGTTTTATATAAATATCGGTAATGTGAGTGCGCAAAAATCTTTGAAAGTCTTAAAATACATATAAAAGTTAAAAATAGCGTGAATTTTCAATAAAATCTATGTATGAATTTCATTATTCGTCAATAAAATATAAGTTGGGAAACAAGGATTGACATGGGTTTGGTTAATAATTTTCCTTAAAAAATATTTTAAATGTACTCGATCTACTTATATCTATTTATTTTAAAAAATAAAAACTAATTTTGTTATTTTAAATACTATCATATATGTTTCCTATATTGTATTAAAAAGTCATTAGCTTTAAAAAAAAAAATACTTTCATAGATGTTGATAATTTTTTATTTTGTTATTAATTTAGATTATTAAAATATATTGATAATTTATTTTGCTGATGATTCTAATTAATCAAATCATGGAACATAAACTATTAATAATTGTAATCTCAATTTTAATTATGGAAAAATAAAATTTGAAAATAATGATTTATCTTGAAATGTTTATAGATAAGAAAATTTATAAAATTAAAGAAATATATATCAAATTGAAAAAATCAAGAAAATCTAGAATGCCTAAGAAGAAGAAGAATCAAGACTTAAAATTACATAAAAATAATCCTTGATAATAATCAAAAGAATCTCAATTACTTTTCCTTAATATTTACCAAAAACCTAACCTATATAGGCACACTAGAAAGCCTTGAATCGAGAATAAAAAGGAGGAAAAAGAAATCATTCACATTCTCTCTCCCTTTTTCTATCTCTTTTTCTTCCTCTTTCAATCACTTTTTCTTACTTGTTTAATATCTGGATCACTGAAGAATAAGAGGGAAAAAAAGAGCAGTATTGTCAAAAGAGGTGGATTTTTTTTCATCTAAGAAGCGTCATTCACATCCTCTCTTTTACCAGCGGCAAATCGATCCAAGGTTTTCTTTTTTTGTTCATCGTTTTGTTTTGGGGTTTTGTTGTTTTGGATTTTGTTGGGGTTTGTTGATTTTAAAGATTAGGGTTAGAGCCTTAGAGGTAGGGTTTGGATGAATTTTTTTTTTCATTCTCTGATTTCTTCTTCTTTTCTTTTAGGGGTGCGTGGATTTTGATGGGTTTGCTTTCATCTCAGTTTGTGAAATTTTGGATTTTCATAATTTATTTTCGATATTTTCCGATAAGTCTCCGACATGTCGACGTACAACCGATATATCGTCAAAACAATCGATTTTTCTATGATTTTTCCTTTAACGGATTATCGAAGCCTAATATCGTATTGGGCATGACCGACACACGATATATCGATGATATATCGTCGATATTTTGCGACATTTTCGTCCATGATCACAAGGAAGACAGAATAAACGAAATCTAGACTAAATATTTTCTTTCATATGATCGCAAAGGAATCAAAACCCTCTTAAAATAGAATTTAGGCAAGGAATGGAAGAAGATGACAATGAATTGTCTTTTGACGGTTTCATGGCAATGAAAGAAAGGAATGAATGCTCATAAATGGAATTTGAATTCCATAAAATGAATGTTTTTAACCAAACGTTTCACCGAAGTTAATTTCATTCAGATAACGAATAAACTCCAATAAATCCTCACATGAATGAAATTGACACCCAAAAACAGGACAAACGATTCCTTACAAGTGATAGAGTACAACAGTTGAAACCTACATAGGAGAGGTAGGTGTTATCATTTGAACCTTCCCATGTAGAAGTGTGTGTATTCTACTAACTAAATAGTAGACACGACGTTCTTAAACCGTTTTGTCATTTGCGTAGATGATGACATACCTCACACATGAATCTTCCTAACATTTCTCAATTCTCACTTTTGTATTGATTGCAGGCCGTGAGCATTAAACGTTAACGAGAAATTGTGAGAAAAAGGGATTGTGCTTTTATTCGATTCTTTTGAAGCGACCCACTTGATCTTACATGATGATCTCTTAAATTAAAGTACTTCAGTATTCTTTCTTTCCAATGCATAAAGATCATTAGAAACATAACGTAATCTTCATCGTATGAGCATCATTGATTCATTATAGGAATAGACAAGGGAATATCCCCATAGTGATCAAATTAAAGTCCTTACATGCCCCATTTGAACCTAGATCTTGGGATCTCTAGTAAGATAGGTTGGGTATCCACTACATTGACTTATTCTTTTATGGGCTTTAGTTCCATTCCCCTCAATGACTTTTCACATAACTCTATTTAATTCTTTGGTTAGTGGATCAACGATGTTATCCTTAGATATTATATAATATAGAGAGATAACCCCAGTTAAGAGTAGTTGTCTAACGGTATTGTGTCTATAACGAATATGTTTAGACTTACCTTTGTACGTACTGTTTTGTATTCTACCAATAGCATATTGATTATCACAATGTATGCATATTGGAGGTACAGATTTTGGCCACCTTAGAATATCCTCTAGGAAGTGACGTAGTCATTCAACCTTTTCCCCACGTTTATCTAATGCTATAAACTCATATTCTATTATGGATTTGGCAATAATCATTAATTTTGAGGATTTTCATGAGACAACTGCTCTTTTCATTGTAAACACATAACCACTTTGGGATTTTGAGTCTTTAACAATAGATATCCAATTAGTATCGATGTATCCTTAAAGTACAATAGGATATCTTGCTTAGTGCAACTCATAAACACGAGTAAATCTTAAGTATTTTAATACTCTCATAATTCCTTGTTAATGCTTGGCCCCAGGATTACTCATGTATTTGCTCAGTTTATTAGTAGCAGGCTAATATGCGGACTTGTACAACTCATTAAGTACATTCGATTACTTTATTACCTAAGTATTCTATAGAAGCATTCTACACTTTATTCTTGGAAATGTAGAGTTACATTCTTACGGTGTTACATTATACAAATTTTTCTTTGTCAAACTTTTCCAAGAATATTGTCAACATAGTGTGATTGACTTAGAATGAGTTCATCTTATATTCAACGTTTTGATTCTATCAATATAACATGAAAAATTCTAAGTATTTCATGTTAAACCTTGAATTCAACATGTTTTTAGTAAAGTGTAATCATCTTATTATCACCTCTGGAGTAATAGGTATGTAAATCTGCGATATGACATCTGATAACATATCCGTGTTACGTGTTTTTTGACATACATACTGCCCCATCACATTCATTAATTTTGAAGTCATGTGACATCATGACATTGTTAAATTTATCATGCCATTGTTTTGGTGCTTGTTTGAGCCCATACAATGATTTTACCAATTACAAACTTTCTTTTCAGAGTAGAAAAACCCTCTGTGCTTCATGTAGATTTCTTCATTTAAATCTTCATTAAGAAAGACTGTTTTCACATCCATTTGATGGACTTCAAGGTTTCTCAATGCAACAATTGCAAGCACCATCCTAATGGAATTTATTTTTGTTTTGCACATGTCAATTGATTCATCTACTTTCTATTTCATCTTGAAAACCCACTTGGAACTTAAAGGTTTACAACCTGGTGGAAGATCATATAGTTCCCAAGTATGGTTATGCAGTATATAATCAATTTCACTCTTAATGTCCTCTTTCCACATGAGACCTTCTGTAGAGTTTATTGCCTCTTTGAAAGTCTGAGGTTCCCCTTCAAGCATATACGTCAAAAAATGTAGACTAAAAGATTTTTCTGTCTTTGCTCTTTTGCTATGTACAGGTTACATCCTCCGATCTTTATCTTGATTATGACTATTTTAATTTAATGATACCGGCGCTCGTTCCAATGAACTTTGCTCTTCTTTGGATCTACATGGAAATACATCTTCAAGAGGCAGGTACATTCCTCGATTCCATTGTCGTGTTCTTGTAAATATTTGGGATATTCGACTCATGAATAAGAAATCGATAAGCAGTACTGTTATGTGCATAACCAATGAAAATACAATCAATAGTTTTAGTTGCTATTTTAACCTTTTTAGGTGGAGGAAATGCCACTTTAGCCAAACATCCCTACATTTGCAAGTATTTATAGGATGACTTTCATCCTTTCCATAACTCATATGAAGTCTTATCTGCTTTCTTTTTAGGTACCTTATTAAAAAGGTAAATTAACAGACAAAATGACTTCTTCCATGTTTGTGGTAAGCCGAGATTATCAACATTGTATTCATCATTCCTTTAGAATGTGATTATTTTGCTCAGCCACTCCATTAGATTGAGGCGAATAAGGTGCTGTGATTTCATGTATAATTCCATGTTGAGCACAAAAGTTAACAAATGGTGATTTATACTCACCATCTTGATCACTTCTTAGCACTTTAATTTTCTTGTCGAGCTCATTTTTAACTTTGTTTTTATGGAGAACAAATTTCTCTTTTGCCCCATCCTTACTTTTGACTAGGTACACATAATAGTACTTGGTACTATCATCAACAAAGTTAATGAAATACTTGTATTACACTGCTTGTTTTAATGCAATTTTGAATCCACATATATCGTTATGAATTAAGTCAAGAGGTTGTGTCTTTTAACACTTTGAAAAGATGACCTGATCAATTTTGTCTTAATACAAGTTTCACACTTAATGTTTTAAATCAACTTAGAATATCAGTATATGATTTAAATTAATTAATCTACGTAATGTATCTTAATTAACATGTCTTAATCTCTAGTAATCATAGATTAGAAGACTTAAGGATATACGCAGAAGTACTAACTTCATTCATATTTGACTTAACAATAGTCATTACATTGAGCTTCCACATATCATCACTTATATAACCTTTCCCAACATACATTCCACTTTTAGATAGTACAAATTTATCTGACTCAAAAACCATTTGAAATCCATGACTATTACGTGATGAACTAAGACACGAGTTCTTAGGGTTTTAAACTGTCTGAGACATTTGTCGGGAGTTAGTTCCTTTCCATACGTCATCTTCAAGACCACTTTTCCATGGCCCATGATTTCAAAAGTAATAAAGATTCCCCATGAAGACACCTTTTCACTAGTCTCGATTGGTTGAATGTGGGCTTGTCTTAACTGTTAGAGCACCTGGCGAATTAACACCATTATCAATCCCTTAAATTTCAGGTTAAACCCACCGGCTTAGATATTCTGTTGTGAGGTCTATGTTAGATACATCCTTGGTGATTCCATCAACCACATTCGCTTTCTTGGGTTTGTTTCTCTTTGGTAGTGTAGAATCAGTATAGAAACTTAAGCGAATAGGCCTTCACTGACCAGAATATTGATTACGAGAAAATTGAAGATTCACAAATAGTTACGTTTTAAGATCCAAACTCATTGAACAAACCCACTTTCATTTACATAATTTTCTGACTGGCAAAGGTGACACAAACTCACAAAGTGAATGTATGTACTGAGTTTATGAAGTAGATTTATCATATATTGCTTGCAGAAAAATACAACTCTTAATACTTAGTAGCTTGGTGGTTGAGACTTTATCTTGTAAATAAAGGTTAGTTGAAACATTTTTAACATATTTTATAACAAGAATTTTCTAACAAACCAATTTTTTCCATGGATTTTTTTCACTTTTTTCAATTTTTTTCCATTTAAAATAGCCTTTCCGATAGTAAAAAAAAAAAAAAAAAAAGACATAGCCATCAAACTCTTTGGGTTTGTTTTCGAAAAAAAAAACTTCTTTTTCTTTCCTTTCAAGAAAATTAAACAAAGTAAACTCTTGATTAAAAACAGAAATAAACTTGGTACAGGTAAGAAAAAAGACAACCCAAAGACAATTTTTTTTCCTTTTGGGTAACGTATTTCCTATTTATTTTCTTTCCTTTTTTTTTTTTCCCGATTCATACAGTCCATCAAACAAAACCTCAAATCTTTTTTTTTTTCGAAACAGCGGAGGAAAGGTCTCTGTTTATTTTATTTTATTTTAAAACCTTTTTCCCTTAAAAAACCTTTTGCTATAAACAAAACCCAAAATTATTTTCTAACTTATTCACTTCCTTGTCAGGATTGAAAAACAATTTCTTTAATTTTTCCTTTTTCCGATCAACTTGTTCCGATGTCTTTCTTTCAGTCCAGCCAGCCTTGTTGGTTCAAGCTTTGTTCACTTCCCCTTTCAATTTGCCTTAAAACTGTTTGTCAAATACACCGAAATAAAAATGAAGGAGAGAAGAAAATTACAAAAAATAAAGCTATAGAATAATGAAAAAGATTTAGACTGAGTATTGTCTAAACACAATCTCCTTAAAGCAAATTTGCCATCTCCAATTAATACTTGAGAATTCTACGGCGTTTACTTCTAAGGATACAACGGTCTTCAAGTGACAATAATAACACTTTGATTTGCAGTCATTTTCAGCGAATTGGAAATGTTTGTACCTCTATCACAAGGAAGACAAAATAAACAAAATCTAGACTAAATATTTTCTTTCCTATGATTGCAAAGGAACCAAAACCATATCTTTAAATAGAATTCATGCATTTGAATTCCATAAAATGAATGTTGTAAAGCAGACGTTTCACAGAAGTTAATTTCATTCAGATAACGAATAAACTCCAACAGAACCTTAGTCATGATATCTGCAGGGTTGTCTTCTCCAGGTATTATCTCAACTGTCACAGCTCTCTTGCTAACAACCTCCCTGACGAAGCGAAGTTTAATGTCAATATGTTTAGATCGTTCATGGTAAGGAGGGATTCTTAATAAGAAAAATTGCAATCTAATTATCACAATACAGAGTGACTTTAGGACTAGAAATATTAAGTTCTCCTACCAAAACCCTTTGAGCTAGAGAGCCTTCTTCATGCCTTCAGTTGCTGCCATGTATTCGGCTTTGGTGGTTGAGAGTTGAGAGTGCCACCACACGTTGAAGACATGCTCTCCAGCTCAATCCCTCCAAGCACTTGAAAGACATATCAAAACATTGATTTTCTGCTGTCTAAGCATCCTCCATAATCAGCATCCACATAGCCAGATATAAGTGACTGAAATTCCCTTCTTCCATAATATAGTCCCAACCGATGCATACCAGAGACATACCTCATCAGCCGTTTTAACGCATGCGAATGCTCCTTTGCCGAATCTCCCATATACCTACTTACCAAACTTATTGCATATGTAAGAACTGGGCAAGTATACATGACACTACCAACTAGATTTACATATGGTATTTTCTTCATATTCATCCTCTCTTCTTTAATGTTAGATACCCGAGCCAAAGAGAGCTTAAACTGAGATGAAAGTGATGTTGCCACAGCCTTCAAATTATCAAGTTCAAACTTGTTCAGGACCTTTTTAAGGTACAGGCTTGTGGGAAAGAAACAAATCACAAGAACTTCTATTTCTGAATATACCTATTTCCCAAATTCATGATGCTGAACACAAGTCTTTCATCTCAAATTCCCCATGTAATTCTGTCTTGAGTTATTCTCTCTCTTATTTACATGCTCTTATCAAGAGGATATCCATCCACATATAGTAGTAAGTAGTGAAGCTGCCCTCGACCTTCACGGTAGTAAACACAACTATCATATTGGCCTTGCTTAAACCCAATTTTCACCACAAAGGAATCAAATCTTTTATTCCATTGCCTGGGTGATTGTTTCGGGTCATAAAGAGACCTTTGCAGCAGCAAACACTTGATTCTCCTTTCCATGCTCCATGAATAACATCTTCAGGTTCCCATGTAAGAAGGCAGTTCTTACATCCATTTGTTACCGAGCTCAAGGTCCTTTCAGCACCTAAATGAGAGCAGCACACGAATAAGTTTAGCACTATAGATGCAAAGATTTCATTGTAATCCACCTTTCTATTAGTGGAAACCTCTGGTAACTAACACCTTGAATTTGGTCGACTTACTTCTAACACTCCCTCCTTCCTTTGTAAAATTCATCTGCATCCTATAAGCTTCCGGTTGGGAGGCTTTTCAACCAATATCAAGTCTGATTCTTATCATCGCATTTCTTCTTACATGTGATAAATTAAAGAGATAATTATGGGAGCATAATATGAAGAGATATTCATGGAGATAAAATTAGAATATTTGAATATAAGAACCCTCCACTACCTAGTTCAAATCATAAACAATGTGATTTTTTTCTTTTTATTCAAATGTTTGGTTCATTCGAACATTGATCGGTTGTGATGAATCTTGACAGCTTTTAATCTTACATAAGGGACTAGTTTCTTCCGTTATAAAATCCTGATAGTAAATTCAAACGAGCAGCTTTAATCCCATTTTCATCCTCTCTCTCTTGTTGGAGTAAAATCAAATATATAGGCTAATATATTAAATAAATGTGAATTATAGGCTATCAAATAAAGTTAAAGCTAATTAAAGTGATTAATTTAAGTTTTGGGACCTTAATTAATATATTATAAAATGAGGCATTAATGTGTAGAGACAAACGTAATTTCTATTTTTATGATGGGTTAAAGCCAAATTATAGGATATGACATTAACAGCAGGCGATTAACATGGGCGACACAATTCATGCAGAATGTGATTGTTTCAAATATCAGAGTCATGGTTCCCAAATCACTATGTGTTTTCAATTAACCGATTCCCCAAGTGTGGAAATATTAGACAAAAAGTAGTATAGATACGGAAGATCAATAAAACCTGTTCAAGTATTCAAATGTTGATATTTTTGTTATGGACCAGTGCGGCAGCAATCCGGTATTTTGATTCTTGATGATTGACCTGAATGTTCTGTTTGTGTGA
This sequence comes from Tetrastigma voinierianum, assembly GCA_016808115.1. Lineage (NCBI taxonomy): Eukaryota > Viridiplantae > Streptophyta > Magnoliopsida > Vitales > Vitaceae > Tetrastigma > Tetrastigma voinierianum. The sequence continues at coordinate 90,849 of JAEQBH010001369.1, forward strand.
TGTGGTTTTTCACATAATGGTTTAATCTCACATGTGTTATCAAAGCGGTTTATGTTGAATTATTTGAGAATAAGTTAGAAAAAGATTTTTAACTAGGGCCCGAAAATATTTTTAACCACTTTATCCCGGCTACAAATGCTCCAGCACGGATTAATGTAAAAAGATTTTTTCTTTTAGGGCCAAAAATATTTTTTTTCTTCCCTTTATCTCGGCTACAAATCTTTCGTGGCAGTTAATGTCCACTGAAAATGATTAACAAATGGAGTCTTAAATACGCACGGAAGCGTGGGGCTATTGGTTGAAAGGATGCTTCGCGGAAGAGGAGGAAACCTTGAATGGCGTTAATCTGCTTGAAGGATTAATGTCACGAAGACCGATTAGCAAATGAGTGTTAAATACACTTGAAGCATTAGAGACCTATTGGTTGAGGATGTAAGCTTCTAGGAAGGAGAACCTGAAATGAGCCTTGATACCCCTGAAGAGGTACATGATAAAAAATAAAAAAAAACGTTAAGGCAAGGCTAACTGGCTGATTAAGTTGGTCATTTAAATATAAATATGTTATCGTTACAGTACTGTATTTACAAAAATTTACATTCAAATATAGGTGTTTAAATATATATACTTTGAGATAAGTTAATTAACACAATATGTCACCAAAGTAACCACTTTTGTAGTGTTATTTCAAAATATAACAAGATTATGTGTGCTTATGTGAATAATGTCGGCCCAAAGGAAAATTAATATTACTTGAATTGCATGTACACTGTGGTAATAAGCAGCGTGATAATTATTTGGTTTACATATGAATAATAAATTGTAGCTGAGGAAGATTTATTATTAATTATGTTCTTATTATTAGTATTTGATTACGACACAGATATCACTTACAAGTTAATATTTTTTATCCGAATAAAATATTAATAGAATTCGATAATATCCCGAGATGGGGACCTGTCTTTATTTGAATTTATTTTTGGTTTGAGTCTTATGTGAGTTTGTTTTACTTGTTTATTGTTCTTTGATTGACTATGGGTTACGCCCAACATTAATGCCAACATTAATTCTATTAACATCTTTAATGGCACAAACTTCAAGACATGGCATGAGAACCTCTGAATAGTTCTCGGTGTCATGGATCTGGACAATTGCGTTAAGGGTTTCTTCTCCTGCACCTCTTACTGTTGAAAGTTCCTCTGATGAAAGGGATATTGAAAGGTGGGAGAAGTCGAATCGAATGTGTTTGATGATCGTTAAGAAGACCGTTCGAGAAAAGCATTCGGGGCGTAATGTCAGAAGCGATGAGAGCAAACCAAAGAGTTCCTAGAAGAAATTAAGAGATAGATTTGCGAGAATGAAATATGCGAACAGTACACTTTGACAAATCTCATCTTAATGAGATATAAAGGTAGTGGGAACATTAGGGAGTACATTATGGAAATGTCTTATCTTGCTTCAAAGTTAAGAGCACATAAACTTGATCTCTCTAAGGATTTGCTTGTGCATTTGGTTCTGATATCTCTTTCCATATAATTCAGTCAATTTAAGGTAGGCTACTTGGCTTGCGAAAGGAGACTTGGTCTCTTAATGAGCTAAATCTCTCACATTGTGTGCTTGATAAGAGGAAGGTTGGAAGCAGAAAGATAGAAGTGATCATTTGAATGGTGCTTAGAGGATAAAGGGAAAGAAAAGAAAGAAGGATAAAGAAGATTTACGGAGGTTCCATATCAAAAGAAACAACATAAAGAAAAAAGGTTGATGGTTGTTTCTTACGTAGGAGTTATTAAATTGCCACACTAGGTGTTTTGGAATCAACAAAAATTTATATCCTAAAGTCCTACTGGCAGTAGCAAAGCTCTGCTGTGATATAGTGTTTCCCATGGTCGAACACGGGGATGGGTTTTAACCTTGTGAATGATTTACAGTGAGGTTGAAAATGGTGAATTTCGTTTTTGGATTTGGGGTTTTGGTAAAAACAAGGGAGTTGGATGGTTCAGGGCTGATAATAAAATGAAGAAAATAAGAAAAATAATAAAGGGTCTCCTTGAGTATTAGGATCTTGGGCTTAGGATTACAGGAATGGTAAGGGTCTCGGGTTCATTTCAGCGGTGGGAAGATGACTATAGTCATTTCCCGAGCGGATCTTCATTTTAGCTTTAAAAAACTAAACCACAAATTTCCCTTTTGAAAAACAACATTTGCCCGATCATTCATGGTCCCAGACAATGAAAATCATTCCTCTTTGATCTACCTTACAGTGACTCATAAGAACTGACTAGCAAGACAACTCAGTGGATCTATGATAAGCATCCTTTGAGCAAGATGCCGATCTTGGTCATTCAGGGCACATACAAGGGATTTAAACCTAGCGTGAAGAGAAAAACCAAAAATGACAGTGAATACCTGCGTTGAAAGCATGAGAACCCTTTGTTACGCCCAGTTCCCTTGCCTAGTAGCCTTCCTATTCAAGGAAGAGAGGGTTTTAACCGCTCATCCTCCGAGTTGTCATCCCTCGAGGGTGTTTAGTACACTTGAGAAGGTGGAAGAAAATGAAAGAAAAGAGGGAGAAGAAAATGGAAAAGGCGGGTGATTAGTGCTTTCGAAGTGCTATTTTGAACCATGTTTATTCGAGGTTTGAGCACTTTATGTACCTAATCGTAGTCTTTACGTTGCACACATTGAGGTCTGTTATTCTCACGTCGCATTTGTGGCTAATTTTGTAGTTTTTGCGAATAATCAGAGACCAAGAGTGATTGAGTCAGACTAAATCTGAAGAACGAGTTGAATTCATTGTTCTTAGTCAATCGGAAGGAAGAAGAAGCGAAAAGTGAAGAAAAATGAAACCTTTGCGGGAATGCTTTTCCTCCGCGCACTGTTCACTTCCCAGCCACTATTCACTCATACAGCCACTATTCACCTACTTGTTGACGATTGGATTTTTGTTACTTTTTTTTTTTGTTTCTTCCAAATTTGTCCCTGGTAATGGCTTTTCATTTTGGTTTTTTGTGTAATTTCCGATACACTGAGCACCTATTTAAGCCTCAGTGAAGCTTTGTACAAAAAAATCACTTCATCAATAAATTTTGGGGCGCAGAAGCTTTCGGCCCGCTCTTTTCCATTTTCCTCCACTTTCCCTCACTTTCTCTCCTTTTCTCGGTTGTCAAACACACCTCTGAGGATGACAACTCAGAGGATGGTTGGCTAGATCGCTTTTCTCCTTGAAGAGGAGGGTTATTGGGCAACGGTTTTAAGGTAAACTTTTGGTTCCCCTGTTTTTTTTAACGCAAGCAGTTTTGAGCATTTAGGCTTCAATCCTTAAATCTAGGTTTAAATCTTGTTGAGATGCCTTGATTGACCAGTATTTGGCAATCTTTTTTTGGGTTCAGTGGATGCTTATTGCTAGATCACGAGATTGGGATCAGTTGTCTTCTATGAATCAACGCCCAGGGTAGATCGGGACGGAATTATTCACTACGGGAACAACATGCTCACGTAAATGCTGCTTTTCAAAGGACTAATATTTAGGGTTTAGTTTTAAAGGCTAAATGAATCTGTTGGGGAAATGACTATAGGTCATCTTCCCAATGAGAAATGAACGAGGACCTTCGGTTGCCTTAGGATCTCGAGCCGGTAGCTGATGCTTGAGGTTCTTTTTCTTATTTTCTTCATTTTTATTATCAGCACGCAGCCATCCAGCTCAGTGTGAGCAAATCAGTGGGAGATCACCATTTTAAATCCTTGCACAAATCATTTGTGCGAAGAAAAAACTCATCCCACATTGTTTCATTCTCTCAGGTAACTGCGCGCTACGGCGATGAGTTCAGGTTATAAATATTGTTGATTCCCATACACCTACTATGGCACGAATAAAAAATGGCGTCGTTGCCGGGGATGGTGCATAATTACATTTGACGAGTTGTGGAACACTTGTGATCCTCATCACAAGTACTGGTGAATTTCTTTTATACCTTACTGTCAGTTTTTCTTTTGTTTCATTTAAAAAAAAAAAAAAAAAAAAGGGGGAGTTCTTTGTAGGGCTTGTTTTTGGTGTTGTCTTGGGTTTGACTTGTTTCTCTTGCGGGATTGCATGTTCAGTGGTTGGTGTGATAAATGGAACCCCCACATGAAGAGCATTCAGTGGAAGAGCCACAGAAACATATATGTCAATGAGGGACTATAGAAACCTTCCATGGCAGAATCACCAACCCTTAGGAGAAATCCAAACCCATCTAGGTCCATGAGGAATTTATAGAGACCCGATGGATGGTACCCATACAACGGTGTTCCAAACTTATGCCCCTCACCTTCTCCATATTGTTCACAACTCCTCGATACCTGACCACCACGGTCAAATCTCTCCCGGTTGAGCAAAGCCATTACGGACCTTACCAAGCTAATTAGGTGACTTTGTGGAAGCGAAGAATTCAATGCCAAATTAAGTCAAAAAAATTCATATTATTGGAGAACTCACGAACGAAATTAGATGGGCTTCAGTGGTGGATCATAAATTTGACAACCTGCAAAGTGACATTGATAAAAATTTGACAACTTAAATTATTTCAATTCAAATCTTGCCGAGTTAGCAACAAGCTCTTAAGAAGGGGAAAATCCGGAAAGCGGCGACACCATGATGGAGGAGCGTGTCAACGACGGGGGTTATCCCCGAATCCTCATATATTTTGTGTTCTTTGTTTGTCCATGGGAGAAGAAGAAGAAATCCTCCCCTTGTTGAGTAGGAAAGGCAGGTGGAGAGGGCGTTGGAAGCCTGACAAAGGCATAAATTACACTGCCCTCTCGACCCCGAACCAGTGTATATCACCTTTGACCTGACCCGACCCACTGAGCACCGCTGAGCCACCCCATTTGCAACGCTTGCCTGCAAAACTTGAAATTAGTGGCCCCTTTGTACAGAAGCCTTTGCCACTCATCAAAAGACATTGTGACTGCTCACATCATGGCATAATATAGATGGTTCGGTCTTTGGTTCGGTTACAGACGCCACACGAACTTGACATTTACAAACCACCGGTTCAGCCTCAGAAGGCTTAAAAAAAAAAAGCTGGCTGGGGGCGCCTGATCTCCCCTACCTTTTGTTTTGATTTTTGTTGTGTTATCTTATTTTATTTTGTTTTCTTTAATTTTTTTTCTTAAATTTTCTCTAATTTTTAGTTAATCTTTGTTCTTACCTTAATTTTCAATTTTCAAATTTTCTTAATTTTATGTGTTTATTTTACTGATTTTTGACAAATTTTGATAAATTAGTGGCGGAAAAAAAAAAAAACCACAGTCACGAATTTGTATGACGTGAAAGTGTATGATCTGAAATGCAGCGCAATGCACATGAGCTTGTACATCCATATGAGACAAAAAAAGGAACAGTTAGGTAAAAAAAAAAAAAAACTTTTGAAAATGTTTTTATTTTTATTTTTATTTTATCTTATTTATTTTTATTAATTTTCCTAAAAAAAATGTTTTTATTTATTTATTTTTATCAAAAAAAAAAAATGCAGCATGAAAATTCGCGCATGTGCACAATTTGCGCACATCGTAATTTTGATGTTGTCTTCAACCTACCGTTTTGTTTGGCCATCGCTTTTTTCATTATGAACTTCGTTTTAAACGTTCTTAGTACTGGATTGGAAAGCTTAGAGTGTAGAATCTAATCAACCAGAAAGAACCTTTTTGAAATTTTTTATAAGGTGAAATTTTCAAAATGCTCCAACTGATAACTTTTTTCACTCTCTTTTCTTATAAGCTTGTTCATTTGAAGCGGCTTGAAGTGAATAAGGTGTCGATGGAAAGCTTGCGAGTCTGTCCCATGCATGAGTACATTTCATCAAGGAAGTAACACTTTGATGAGTCAAAACTCATTAGATTTTTAATCCATTTTTGGAGCATATTGCAAGATGGGGTACGATATGTATGCAGAAATGTGGATATTTTACTCAAATTTAATTTTGCGGAAAATACGTGGATGCTAAAATCTCGGCGAAACCGGAAGAGACCAGCCTGATAAGCGAGGTGAAATTAAATGGCCGAAAATCGAATTCGCGACGAGGAAGCTTAGTTGTTAGTCGTTTAGAGTCGTGAGCGTCAAATCAACTTTGAGAAGAAATGAAGACCTTAACAAGTGGAAATTCGTGACTTGAAGAAGGGTTGCGACAAAGGAAATGTAGTTGAGACTAAAGGAATTATTCAAAAGAGAATCGCGTAATCGCACGACACCACTCCCGATGTCGCGTGATTGAATGTGGCGAGGTCGCGACCGTCGATTACGATGTTCGCGGCGTGGAATTAAGTCGTAAACCCGCGAGGTCTTTGCGAGAAGCGAAGTTGCGGCTTCGTTTTTAAATGAAGGCACCATTTGAGGTCGCGACATACGATTGAGATCGCGGCGATAAAGCGAGCGGGATCTAGCAGGAAAGGCGGAAGTTCTGACCAGTACCTTATCAGGATAAGCGATGTCGTGACCACTCACTAAGGTCGCGACCAGAGGAGGTCGCGACCTAGAATAAAGGTGGGTAGGAGAAAATTAGTTTGCAACGAGGCGAGGTTGCGACCCGAGGAAGAGAAAGAAATGGGGCGTGAATTGGCGACATCACGCGGGGTCGACATTCGGTGAAACACAACAGAAATGAGAAGACCACAATCTGTTCGCGACCCGAAATCAAAGTCCGCAACATGAAGTCATCCACATAAACGCGAAGGGTGGTGCGCAACCTAAGCTGCGGTCATAACTTCGAAGCGAACGAAAAACTGATGATGTCGCGACATGTAGAAATACGTAGTCGCGACATCGACTATGGGAATGCTGACGAAAGCGAGGTGGCGACTACGAAGCGAATGTAGAGCCATTGATGCGGTTGAAAGCTGAGTCATATGAAGCAACAAGATCGCGTGGCCCCGGAGCAAACAAGGAAATTCATGTCGCGGCTTATCAACTTGAGGTCGCGACATAGGTACGATAATTTGGGCCTTCTTTTAGGATTCCACACGGAGCTTTTTGGGGGATTGACTCATTTCTTTTTTGCGATTATAAATGAACGAGTTTAGAATAGTAAAGTAGTCTTAGTCTTCACTGCAGAAAAAGGGGAAAGGAGAGAAGACTGATTAATATAGTTTAGGTAGGTTTTTATTTTTTATTTTTAGTTAATTTCTTTTATGGATTTGAATATGCGACTGTGCGAAGCTTAGTGGGCGCAGTTTTCTATTTATGTTATTTTCTTGCCAAAAATTCTTACTTTGAAAATTTATGAAATCTAGACAAATTTATGGAATTCATTTCTTCTCGGTTTTATTACCAATTACGATGGTTGTCACCTTGTTCGGTACTCATTTTCTTAATTAACGATGCGATGTCGAACGACTCTGGATTTGACTTACATTTGAATTCACAGTCTTTCCTGCATAAATTTGGAAAACTTATTTGGGTTCGAATTTACTTATTTGGTGTCATTTTTAAATTGATAAGTTCCCAATAGTAGTCAGGAATACCGGTTGAGGAATGTAGCTTGCTCACGATATCCGAGGATGCCCTCTGCGTGACGAGGCGGCACGAGGCGAGGGCATTCTTTTACGGTATCTTGCTGAGCTACCATTGACGGCTAGCTGACTTTGAGCGTTCATTTTTGATAAATCTCCCATTAAGCTCATAATTTGAAGTTGGAGGGTATTTACTGATATAAATGATCGGATAGTTCACTCGATCTAAAAGCCAATTCTTGAAGTGTTAGTGAGATCCCAATAAAGGGAAAGAACAACCCGATAGATCCCAGAGGTTGAGCAGCAGCAAGTGGTGAAACTTTGAAAATCTTTGAGAAGGAAATGCAGTGCAATGTCGACAAGAAATGAGTGTGAAGTATTGAGAAGAAAAATACAGGATCTTTGAGAAGTTAGAATCTAGTAGTGGTTTGATCTTGTCTTCGAGAGAAACAGGGTATCAAACCCGGCGAATATCAGAGAAATCCAATTCCAAAATTTAGGAAATCTTGGACAAATCAGAATCCATACATAAAAACGGGGGCAATGTATTTTTAGTGTAGGTGGCGTTTTCATTGTAACTCAACGATAGTTTTCAATTTCTCACGAGAGCTGATTAGTCAGTCATTTAGTTATGATTTATTTTTGTCATTTAATTTGTTTAGCTTAGTTAAGCAATTAGTTAATAGTCACAAAACTTTATTTTTCTAGATATAACTCCATTTTAGTCTTTGAAATCAGATAGCATGGAAGTTTAGTAGTTGGGGTAATTGATCTTTAATTCGTACCAATCTGTGGGGAATGATACTGGACTTGTCGATTTTACTACTTGTATGACACATTGCACTTGCGGTGTCATAGACTAAACCTTATTTTTAAATCATGAACCTTTTGAAAGAGAATATTTTATAAAACAAAATTTATCAGTGACATAGATCACCCGAGAAATGTAAGGCTCTTACAGCCCATGTGAGATTTTGAGGGTTTTTAGTCTATATTAAAAGGAGACGAAACAAAGCTTTATGGCGTAGTTCTTAGTTAAGAAAAAATTAAATAGATCAATATTCGACAAAAGATGGAAATACTTAATTTGGACATTTTATATAAACAAAGAACAAAAATAGCTTTTCAAGCGGTAGTGTGAACCATAATCTTTAACGACCATGTTGAAAATATTTTGTTTAGTTTGACTAATCCTATTAATCTAAGTGTGTTTTGATTTCAGGAAATCCTTTAATGCATAGGAAACGGGATTCTGACCTGTTTCCAGCAAACATTGAATTGGAAAGAACACTCAGAAGCTTAAGAAAGACAGAAGAAGCGCGGCTATGGCGGATGAGGAGCATGACCCGACAGGAGGAACATGGGGTGACGGCGAGAGGGCCTCTGCTGTAACCTGATGGAGGACTTCGAGGCTGCGACCGAGGAAAAATGATACGCGATTAAGATAGCCTCGTGGATCTGAAATAACTTCGAACTAAAGCCGACCTTGTCACTTGATGGTGCGATTAGCATCATTTCGCGAATCCTCTGCCATAGAACCCCGAAGCGAGCGGGTAGATTTTTCGGGATGGAAAATACGGTGAAGGCGAATGGTGTGGTAGAAGGTGATAAAGGCATCTCTTCCCATTCTCTTTAAGAGATATAGCGACCACCCAGGTATGGATCATTACCATATGGTTGAGTTGATACTTAGGAAGAGTTGGGTAGAAGCATACTTGGCGGGTTCTTCCCAATCTCTCTGCCTCGAGAGAAGAAGAGATAATAGTGCTCAAACGAGGGAAGATGAGAGCATATAGCTGGGAGAGATTCGAGGAGTTCTTTGAAGAGGTGCCACATTCATGCAAATTGATTTAAAACCCCGGATGGATTATAGTGTATCATGCCTTAAATGATACATCTAAAGGCATTATCGATGCTTCATGTTGTGGAGCATTCGAAAAAAGTCTTTGAAGAGGTAGAGATCTAATAGAAGACGGCAATGCGATAAGAAAGCTCTGTCGAGTTTCCAAGGGGTATACGCGAGAAGGGTCATGGTGACAAAATGGCGACCATGGAAGCAAGTTGGATATATAATGCATAGGATGGATAAACGAAAGAAAAATGCACATTGCTCATTGAAATAGGAGCGGAGTGGAAGAACATGTGAAGAAGTCTTGAAGTACCAGCAGAGAAGAAGATTCTTATGGTCTTGAGGAGGTTAAGTCGTGAATGAACCAAGAAATTACCATTTCAAGCCAAATCCTACCACCTTGCTATTCTGAGTCGACAGCGAGGAACCACGAGAATTTCTCATATGGTGGAGGGGCATTACGAGGCCGAGAGCATGAATGAATCCTCAGCGGGGATGTCAGCGACCACGAGGGGGTGAGCGAAATGAATATTAGGGTCGAGGAGGACTCGACCATTTGAAGAACAAATCTTTGCGATTCATGAGGAACGACAAGAGGCTTATACACTTCCATGAGCGAGCGTACGACTTGGAAGCTTTAGTCGATACTCGGTGTTTTAAGAATCTGAGTGCCTCGTTGAAAAACTTGGAACCTGATGAGTAATTGGCCACGAAATGCCAAATCGGAGCAAGGAGGTACATTTCCTAGTGACGCTCAAAAGAATCAAAAAGGCGCATGGCAATTCGGTTGAGAAGTGGGAAAGAGTGGCTTGACAACGAGAAGGAAGAAAGGAAAGAAGGGTGAGGCGAGTGAAAGGCGGAAAGGAAGGAGAAAAGAGCACACATACTGAACAACCTGTAGGAAGTAATGAGCAAAAGCGAGGAAGGAGTGCCGACTTATACACACGTGGTGCCATTTCCCAGGCTTGAGCAAAGGGAAGGCAGTTTTCTAGATTCTTGGATATTTTAATAGAAATAAATATCCCATTTGTAAAGGTGATGACGAATGCTGTTGTCTGAAATTTACGAAGGAGATCTTGACGAAAGGAAGATATTTGAGGAGGGGATAATGAATTTGGCGCTACTGTGGTGCGGTTAATAAATAAGAGCTCCAGTGAAAATGAAGGACCACTGGCGGTTTCACCATTCCTGCTCCCATGAGGAAATATGAATTGAAGGCTTTATGTGATTACGGGTGCTAGTCTGAATTTGATGCCGCTATCGGTGTGAAAAGACTTAGTTTGGGAACTTGCAGCCAATGATTACATTGCAAATGGTGACCGGTCGATAGCGCGACCCGAGAGGTATTCTTGAAGATGTACTTATCGAGTTGGGAAATTCATCTTCCCGGTGGATTTTGTTATCATGAAGATGGAGGAAGATACGAGTTCCCTTCTTTGCTAGGAAGACCCTTCTTATGCTTAGGAGCTACCTTGATAGATGTGAAGAAACGGCCCGACAGGGTGGGAATGGCTTGAGTGCACTTTAATCTTAATAGAAGTTGGAACATCTTTGATGTAGATGTAGAAAGTTATGTTTGTAGAAAACAATAGTCTTCTCGATGTTGAATTGGTCATTGTATTCTTGGCCAATCCCCATCCGATAAGTGAGATGAATTACCGATTATCTTGAGAGTCTTGATTGTGAAATCTTTTGCCTTGAATTTACAACGAGAGAAACAATCTGAGCATAAATGAAAACGATCGAGATGAAGTATCTGACGAGAAGCGAAGGAAACTATTGAAGCGGGAAACTAGTGCAAAGGGTTAACATTGAAAGAATTACTTGATCATTGAAATATGAGTTCTTAGAACGAGAAAAGAAAGCAGGTCATCATCTCCAGTACGTGTTGAAGGTGAAGAAACGAGTTCTTCGGAAATTAAAATACAAGTGTAGCGCCCCAAAGCAGGTCGGGTTATTACCGTCGACCGCGAATCTGAGTGGAGAGTCGGGTTAGCAGCGCCACTTTAGAAAATCGACGAGTCTCCTTTGTCTTTGGGGAGCTGCCGAATACAAAACTGTAAATAACTTTTTGCATTTACTGTCCCGAAGCAAATCCGATAAATCTTGATATAATCCCGACATGAGTAAATATGCCTCTTGGGCTCATAAACCCAATACTCATAAAAACATATCAACTATTCTCGATTTATCTCTGATAATTCCATAGTTGATTTACATACCTATACAAACATATAATGCTGTCACAAGTCTAATACATGTTATGTCAAAAAAACCATCAAACCCTGTAGGCTTCTTCAAAATGGATTGTCTTCTTCGCGCTCCATGTGCACGAAATATATAAAGGGTCCACGACGGGGTGAGCTAAAAACTCATTAGGAGAATCGCCCAGAAGTGAACACTCACTTGCTTTAGGAGTGCGGTCTTGATGCTCAGTAAACACCTTTCAGTAAATACATGATCCTACTTGGTCTCTGCATGATCACCCATGTCTGAGGTCCTGCAGAGCTCGCTCCACTTGCACCAGGCATGTATGAGAAATAATCATTTTCAAAACAAAACTTTTGTTCTTGAAAATATACTACCGAAAATATTCGGTAAAATAAGGACACCCTCAGAGGTGAATTGGTTGGTGAGCTTTAAAGCAGTCATGGTCCTCATCAGAGCGATCATTGGCCCGTCTCCCAACTGATTCTCGAGAATCATCCTTTGAAATTCCTTTACACGCAGCCATATCCGTTTTTATAAAAATACCTTGTCATGCACTCACACCCCTAACTCTAGGTTGCAGTGCATGAAAATGCATTATGCCATTTTCAAAATCATTTACACAATATGTCCAACATGCATATTTTCAATCAACTTCTGATTACACGCATATATTCAACACATCAAGCATCACCAATTTAGCTTTCAGTTGAGCAATTCATAATTTCATGCTCCAATGGCCTATGCTCCACGGGTATATTCACTAATTGAGCAAATGCAATTTTATTCCCAGCATCCTATACACACAATTATATTCCATATAATTGTGACCTCATGATAATCCTCATTAAGCATTAACTTTATTGATTTCTACGAATCAAGTCACTCATTTCATACAATTTCATACCAAAACACATGGACATTCTTATCCCATTTATCTGAAGCCGGAGATTTGTTTTACGGTTCAAGCAGTAAGTGGGTTGTCCACGGGCAGCGCGCATGTCAACCTCGGTTACTTTTTGTAGCAAATTTAACTACCATTTTATCTTATAAACACGAACATCATTTATTGAATAAATTATCACAAAAGGACCCATAACAGTCCGTAGTGTCTGAACCGCTGTCGGCTCCCGAAAAATCCTAACCCTTCGATCCTATGTTTTAGGGCCGATCAAGCGGCCCATTCCCGGCCTTTATCATCTCAAACTTGCATTTAATGCCAAATTCCACACAACTGACCCATAGTTTAAGGCTGATCCGCAGACGATCCCAAACGTCCAAAAATATTTCATAATTAGGTCCCATGTTTTGGGGCCAGATCGATAACCATTCCGGCCTTTTTCCTATAATTACATGATTTAAAGCATACGTTTTAATCATGAAAATTCAACGTAACAGCCCACTAAATCTGGATCAAACCATGTCCACAAATCTCAAAAAATTTCTAACAATTCGATTCATGTTTTGGGATGGAGTCAAACGCAACCCCTCGGCCTCAAACTAAGCAAAACATCGAAAAACCCTTAAAAATGGGAATAAAACGCCGTAGAAAATCCTACCTCTTGGGTTGTCAAAAACTTCATAAACAGGGTTAGCGTGGCACGCTCCGCGTAAGTCAACTTCCCTTCTTGTAAATTCAATCAAAGCTGGTCAGATTCGCGTGTGTTTCTAGAGAGAAGTCAGACTCTGCAGAAAACTAGTTTTCGATCTGCAACCTCCTGCTCTCCTTTCACGTTTCTTTATCTTCATTTTGTAAGGAATGGCTATTTATTTATTTTGTCCGCGCAGTCGACTAAGAAATCAATTAGCCAATTACCATTTGTCCATCTTTCTTAGATTTAATTTTATTTATCTCGACGTCCATTTCATATTTCTCTCATATCACTTATGGTGCGTAGTCTCTTTATTATCGACTTTCCGTCGCATCGGCGTTCTGGCTTTTAGAAATACGATGCCTCAGCGTGTGATTCGTCTCCAGAAAATTCTGAATTTTACGTGCTAACTAGATTTCGTGAGGCGATTCAGCGGTGCAATCAGATGTAGATCATCGAGATCTAGAGAAATTAATTCTGATTTTTAACCGTAATTACGATTTTATGTCGAGTGCGAATTTTCTTATTAGAAATTGGAATTTGGGTCTTACATTCTCCCCTCCTTAAAAGAATTTCGGTCCGAAATTCCACATGCACACTCTGCGGCTTGACCATGTGCATATGTGACTTACCTAACTCAAAGGCCAGTGTCGGTTAGCAGTGGCTTGAGCTAAGGTCCCAGTGCCCGACTCTTAGATGGTTGTCATCTCATCCATGTCAAGCGACATCAACAACATGTCTAACACCTAAGGTCCCTGCGCTTGCATTGCGCCTTTCGATCTTTAGAAAAGTCAAATCTCTCCCTTGCATTATAGGGAAAAATTTTCCATCATAATACGGCTTCCACAAAGGCCTCGACCTCCATGTCAGGCGTGAAGCTTGTATCGGACTAAACTATCATCTGAGATGCATTAATGAATGAACATGATGCATCAAATTAAGCGCTACGCTAGTCGACAATTTGCGAGAGTAGAGGCGGTACCGCATATCCGACTAATGCGACTGGCTCGGTCTACGTACCATGAGATCGCCTCCTAGGACAATCTACTTTATATGTCCAGTGGCGGCGTGGTAGCTGCGTCATCTGCCCGGCTGACCGAACTCACGACACAAAATCCTGGCTGAGTGCGACCTGGAAGGCCCTACGCTCGACCACTGGCTTTATGTGGCCCGTCCGCGAAGTACTAAGTCTTTGGTGCGGCATCCTCAGGCCCGATGCAGTCTCGGCCTCTTAGGGTATGGAGAAATAGCTATGGCCCATCTGTCCCGGCTGGTAGGTTGCCTGGTGAACATCGGGATCCACGTCTCTAGGGGCGATCCCTCCTCATATGTCGGTACTTGTGATGGTAGCATACCATCTGCCGTCTGATAAAGCCCCTCGCTCGTCTCAACGATGATTAGGATTGAAGTGTCCCGCAACAGCAGGATTCTCCAGCCTCCGTGGACAATCCCGAGTCGAAGTGCGGGCTAAGCGAAATAACACATCATGCGCCTGCGACTAAGCGTCGGCGTCGGCATGGTGCTGATGACCTCGGCCTAGATCACGGAATATCATGCGAAAGCAGAAGTCTTAACAACAGTTGGAGAAGATCGTTAACCTTCCTCAGTACCAACACCCATATCTTGGATGCCTCTCATGTCATCCACTCCTCCATCTCTGCCTAGTGGAAATTTGGTGCCCTCTAGCAGCTGAAGATCGCTCGGCCCGCCTGTCTCACTGTACCTGAAGCACAATGCGGCTGGCGGTGACTGCGATCGACCTCGGTAAAGGCCTGCGTCAGCCGGCCAGTACAGTGGTGTCGGCGGTACGACCCGGTAGCCTGGCGGGCGACCTCGGCGTCGCCGCCCTCTACCTTGCCATCTACCTGATCAACATGGCGGTCGATAAAACCAATCTGATGTCTCGAGGCATAAACCTGACCTCGAGACACTAATCGCCATAGCTCGGTGTATCATAACCAATTTTGCATTTAAAATATTGTTTTTCAACAAAATTTTATTTTCAAAAATTTTTATTTTTGAAATTTTATTTCGAAAATTTTATCAAATTTTATTTATTTTATTTAATTTAATAATTATTTTTTCGGAAAATTTATTTTACAATGAGCGGTGTTCATTTGTGACTGGGGCCAAATCTTTGATCGAGCGAGATCCCAGCTGGTGGGTTGCGTAAAAACCCTGACTGCCCACACAGCGGCTTCGCGCCTGAGCTGCGCTCGTGCACTGCCGGCCGTGCCCATAGCGCCCAAATGCGCCCGCCGCGCCTTCGCCACGCTTCGCCACACGCTTCGCCGCGCGCCGCATCGGCTCATACGCCCAGCGCCCAGCGCTACCTTGAGCGCTGCGGCGCCTACTTCGCGCGCCCAGCGCGCACTGCGTACTGCCGCGCACCACCACAGCGTCACGCGCCCGTACCGCACCTGCGCGCGCAACACGCCACGCGTGGCGCCCATGCGCCGCGCACGCCCTGCGCACCAATTTGCGCGCCTTGGCGCTGCCGGCGCCCGGCCTCATGCTGATGGGCGTGCCATCGTTACGCACGATTTTTTTTTTTTTCTAATTTTTTTTTTTCTTACCGACCCTTTGGATAATGCAAAAAAATATATTTATTTATTTTCTTTCATTTTCGATTACGATAAATTTATTAAAATTTATTTCATCAATATTATTATTATTATTATTATTATTTTTTTTAAATTGCTTAAATTTATTTTACTTATTCTCTTGTTCCGAGTTTACACATTGTAAACTCAGGTTTTATTTTCGACATGCCTATGTGCTATCTACCTAAGCACACAAACATTTACATCACACATACCACATGTCATACACACCAAACACATACATCTGACCATTCATCAATCCACATGATACACCACAAAACACACATGCGGAGTGTCTGGTTTTGTTAAATTGCCTTTCTAGGTAATCTCATACCTAAACTGGCTGTCGGACATGATGGTGGTATTTCTTATCTCTTAAAGATTATGGCTAAGCTCAAATCCTCATCATGGCTTCCCACTACCCTAAGTTCCCACATCTAACCACCTAGTGGTGATGGATACCCATTAGAGCTCCTAGGTGACCGTATGCCTATGCTCACGATGCAGTTTGTGACGCCCACGGCTTAGGGGTCAGTTGACTACAGTCGACCCAGCACGGAATACAAGTGGGGTCGGGTTCGCAGGCGCCACTTTAGAAAATCGGGCGAGTCGCAATGCGGGATGCCTCTTAGAATACAAAAAACACATCAAATAACCTTCATTTACACATCCCCAGACAATCCAATAAATGCAATATAATCCCAACATGAGTAAATATGCCTCTTGGGCTCATAAACCAATACTCATAAAAACATATCAACTATTCTCCAATTATCTCCCAATAATTCCATAGTTGATTTACGCTTATCTGAAACATATATTAACATCTGAGTCTAATACATGTTATGTCAAAAACCATCAAACCTCAAGGCAGAAGCTTCAAAATGGATTGTCTTCTTGGCTAAGCTGCTACTGAAATATAAGGGGGGGTCCCACGGCGGGGTAAGCTAAAGCTCGATGGGAGAATCGCCACTAAGTGGGTACCTGCCACCTAAGTCTTGTCTGTGCTCCAAAGTAAACACACACTCCAGTAAATACATGATCCCTTGAATGTCTACATGATCACCCCATGTCACGAGTCCTCAGGCTATTTCACAGCTTTACTAAGCGTGTATGAGGAAAATAATCATTTCAAAACAAAACTTTTGTTCTTGAAAATATACTCTACTGTCGATTAAAATAGGGGACTACCCTCAGGAGTGAATTGGTTGGTGAAGCTTTCCGAAGCAGTCATGGTCCTCATCAAAGTGATCACATTGGCCCATCATAGTGATTCTAGGAATATCATCCTTTGGTAGCTCGCGATATATCCCAGTTTATAAAGCCTTGTTATGCCTCACGCGCTCTAGGTTACGGTCAGTATGCAAATACATATCTACTTTGAAATCATTCTGTGATATGTCAGCATATTATTTTGATCAAGCTACGATTCTGGCATGTAATTCAACACATCGAAAGCATCACCCGATTTAGCTTCCAGTTGAGCAATTCATAATTTCATCTCAATGGCCTATGCTCACAATTATATTCCATATAATTGAAGCGAATCAAATTTTATTCCCAACATCTATACACACAATTATATTCCATATAATTGTGACCTCATATTAATCATTAAGCATTAACCTATTGATTTCTACACCACACCAAATCAAGTCACTCTCATTTCATACAATTTCATACCAAAACACATGGACAGATTCTTATCCCATTTATCCTGAGCAGGAATTTGTTTTTAAGTTCAAGCAGTAAGTGGGTTTGTCACGAGGTGACCCATGTCGACCTAGGTTCCACTTTTTGTAACCAATTTGCTGCATTTTACATCTTATAAACACCCAGCATCATTTATTGAATAAATTGTCTACAAGGACCCATAACCGGTCCGTGCGGTGTCTAGTTGCCCAAATCGGCTCCCAAAAATCTAACACTTCGGTCCTATGTTTTAGGGCCGATAAAGCGGCCCATTCCCGGCCTTTATCATCTCAAACTTGCATTTAATAAATTCCACACAAACAGCCCGCCAGTTTAAGGCGATCCGCAGACTGATCCCAACGTCCAAAATATTTCCATAATTGGTCCAATGTTTTAAGGACCGATCAATAACATTCCGGCCTTTTTCCTATAATTACATGATTTAAAGCATACATTTAATGCAAAATTCCAACACCAACAGCCACTTAAATGCAGACCGATCCACATTCATCTCCACAAATCTCAAAAAATTTCTAACAATTAGGTCCCATGTTTTGGGGCCGTCAAACGCGGCATAAGCTAAGTAGCAAGCTTGTCGAAAAACCCTTAAAAATGGGAATAAGCAAGTAGGGAGAAAATCCTACCTCTTGGGTTAGTCGAAAACTTCATGAGCCGAGGTGGCGTGGCTTGCTAGCGTAGAACAACTTCCGCTTGCCATCGTCAATCCGGCGGTCCGGGTTGGTATTTACGGGAAAGTGGGACTCTCTGCAGAAAGAACTTCAAATTTTCGATCTGCAGCCTCCTGCTCCTTTCACGTTTCTTATCTTCGTTTTGTAGGGATACAATATTTATTTGCTATTTTGTCACCTAGTCACTTAAAAATCAAATTCCATAATTACCATTTTGTCCCTCTTTCTCAGATTTGATTTTCGGCACTATCTCGGCCGTCCATTTTCATCATTTCTCTACTCATACCACTTATGGTACATGAGTACTTGTTATATGCGCCTTTCGTCGCATCAGCGATTCTGGCGCGAGGAAATGCGTGCGCCGAGAAAAACGTGTTAGATTCGATTGTCTCCGAGTACGAAATTTTGCGTGCTAACTAGATTTGAGGCGATTCAGCGGTGCAAGTAGTGTCGTCATCCGAGATCACGAAAGTGAATACGGATTTTAAGTAATTACAATTTTGTAATCAAAATTACGATTTTGCCCTTATTCCAGAAATTGGAATTTCTCGGGTCTTACAACAAGGAAGTCATTGCTTGGTCAATTGAGGATCTGAAGGGTATCAGTCCCTCCATTTGCATGCACAAAATATTGATGAATGATAATCACAAGAAAACTTAACCCAGGCATCAAGGAGGTGAACCAGTGATGAGATTGCAGAAATGGTTAAATGCGGGTTTTATATATGCTATATCGAGATAGTTCTTGGGTGAGCCCGGTACATGTGGTTTGAAGGTGGATTCCTTTGTATTCGAAATGAAAGAATGAAGCGAGTTCCTCACAGGCATGTGAGGATGGAGGGTGTGTGTATTATTCTGAAGCGAATCTGCCCGATAAGAAGGATCATTTTCCCGCCTTTCATTGTTGGATCTTTGGATCGTTCAGCGGGACACTCTTACTTTGTTTTCTTGATGGATACTCTGGATAAACATTGCCATTGCACACGAGGTCGGAAAGCCGCTTTACATGTCCATTTGGTACTTTGCTTTTAGGAGAATGCCATTTGGTTTGTGTAATGTACGTTTCTTCCAAAGATGCATGATGTCTATATTTTACGATTTCGCGAGAAGAAGTTATGGAGATCTTCATGGATGATTTTACCGGTGTGGATCCATTTTTGAGCAGTGCTGCTAACTTGGGGGCCCGATACTTGAGTGCGAGACGAATCTAGCTACGAATTGGGAAAAATGTCATTTTATAGTTCTGAGAAGGAATTGTCTTAGGGCTATGATTCTGCTGACGGGGCTAAGAGGTAGGCCAAACAAAAGTTTCAATCATAAGAAATTTAATGCCACCTGCAGTCAAGGAATTAAAGTTTCTTAGGACGTCTTTGGATTTTCTGAGAAGATTTATCAGAGATTTCTCAAAAATTGCTAGACCACTATGCAGATTGCTAGAAAAGGATACTAAGTTCTATTTTGATGAATCCTACCATAAATCTTTTGAAGAAATCAAATCCAGACAGTTAAAGCTCCCATGTAGTGACAGTTAGACAGAGAATTTGAAATCATGTGTGAGTACCGAGTGATTTGCAATGGGGCGTTGTATTGGGACGAAAAGGCTGAAAAAAGTGTTCAAGGCCATATACTATGTTAGCAAAACCTTCAATGAAGGTTAGGAAAATTACTCTACTACTAAAAAGGAGATGCTGACGATAGTATTTGCATGTGAAAAATTTAGGCCATACATTTTGGGGTCCCATGTTATTATACACGCGATCATCACAGCCAAATTAAGTATCTAATGGCAAAGAAGAAGCAAAGCCAAGGCGTCGGGTGGGTATTGTTATTGTAGGAATTTGATTTAGAAATAAAGACAAGAAAGGTTGTGACAATGTGATAGGCGATCACTTTTCAAGAGTGGGAAACCTGGCGAACAAGAGGAAAGAGAAATAGCGAGAAAATTTTCATATGAAGCAGTTATTCCGGTATGCTCCAAACCTTGGTATGCTAATATTGTGAACTTCATAGCTTGTGAATTATATAAATTCTTCTGATGAGAAAAAGCTAAGGGTGACAATGAGATACTACATCTGGGATGACCCGATGCTGTTTTAAAAGAGGGCGATTTGATTATAAGGAGATGCGTACGGAAGGTGAAAGCGAAGAAGATTTTACAAAGAATGTCGCCGCATCACCATATGGAGGACATTTGCGGAGATAAAACAGCCAAAAATTCTCGATCGGGATTTCTTGCTCTTATTTTAAGGGCTGTTTTGAATGGAGTGAAGTTATGTGATCAATGCCAAAAGAATGGGAAATATCGAAAAAAGGCATGAAATGCTACAAGTATCCTGGTGGTGCAATTGTTTGATGTATGGGAGCCGATTTATGGGCCTTTTCATTCATTTGAAATATATACATACTCCCTAGCTGTGGATTATGTATCAAAATGGGTTGAAGCATTTGCTTGTCCCAAGAGAATGATGCTGATACGGTTGTGGGATTTTTCTGAAATATTCTCGGCGGATTTGAGACACCCGGAACTATAATCAGTGATGGAGAGGAGCCATTTTGCAAATAAGGTGTTTGTTAAACTCATGAGCGAGATATGGTATCGAACACATTATGAGCTTGGCTTATCACCACCAGAACGAAATGGGCAAGTGAAATTTCCAGGGGAAATAAAGAGAATTCTTGAAAAGGCTGTAAGTTCGACATAAGATATTGGTCTTTAAAAATTTGGATGATGCACTCTGGCATCTGAGGCCTTTTAAAACTCCCATTGGAATGTCACCATACGAGACCTGTCTTTGGAAAACCTCACCTATCTCTTGAGCTGAATATAAAGTATGGGCCGTAAGAAGAACATTTGATTCGAGAGCTTTGCTAAAGAAGAGAGGCTACTCTAGCTAAATGAATTGGAAGAGTTAAGAAATGAAGCCTATGATAGTGCCAGAATCTACAAAGATAAAACAAATTTTGAGGAGGAAATTCAAGGCAGGAGATCAGGTCCTGTTATTCAACTCCAGACTAAAACTCTTTCCAGGAAAGCTTAAATAAATGGGGTGGACCATGTCTGATGGTATCGAGCACCTGATTCGAGCGGTGACACTTAGAGCTAACAATCATGAGGAATTCAAAGTTAATGGTCTGAGATTAAGCACTACCTTAGGAAAGCAATTGGAAAGAATGACTCTTAGTTCTGAATGAGAAGAAAATTTAAAGAAAGCAGAACTATATAAGCGGCTGTGAGTCAATTAAAGACTAAAAATTGAGCAGCTTTGTGGAAGGGAATCCACATAAGTTTGTTTTAAGTTTTACTGGTTATTATTTTTTTTTTATGTTTAAATTTCTAATAGCTTTGTGTAATTTGATTCACTATTGAATGAAGAGTAGTTAAATATTTTTTGTTAGTTTTGCGGGACCGGTGAAATTATGCAAAATGGGGGAGCATCTGATCAAGCTTCAAATCGCATCGAGGAGATAAAAAGGGCGTTATAATCTTCTTGATTTTATTTAGAGTTTAATCACGATGTAGCATGATTAGAAATTTACAGGGGAAAGTTATTTGTTAATTGCTTAAATTTTGAATATGATGCATGGTGGATGATTTTGGTGAATATTTGCATGATGAGAGAATGAATTGAGGTTGTGTTTGCCTTGATTGGTTTTGAATAAGTGGAAATTGTTGTGGAGAATTTGATTGTTAAAGGAGAACTAAAAATTTTCTGATCGTGAGCATTTAATCCAAAGTTGCAACCATGAATACTGGAATGGAAATAATAAAGTAGAAAAACAAGTCGTTACATCAGAGTCCCATGTCGACCACATTTGGTCGCGTAAAATCCTTAGGTTGCGACCAGAAAAGTCCAAAACTCAATAAAAATAGGCTTTTAAACCTTTCATTTTGGGCTTCCCAACATTAAAAATAAAATCCATTTAAAATTAGTAATTAAGAGGCTAAAAATTTGATGACGTGAAATAAATTGAGCCAAAAGACCACGCCAATTTCAAAGTCAGTTCCAATTCATCTTAACCCTTCTAGTTATGCATCATTCATTCAAAATCATTTGAAATAAATTATTTATTAATAAACAAATAATGTCTTGATTAAGCAGGTGGTTTGTCTGCTCATTTTCAAAGGGAATAATTCGAGGGAATTTAATAACTCCAAGAAAAACGATTAAAATTCTCACCCAAATTCCCAAAACCTCTGTTGGAAATAGCAAAGAATGTATAAATATGAGAAATTCATTTAATTCATTCTTCGGAAATTTAAAGAAAGAATATGCCTTGAAGTTCCCAAAGGCCTTAAAATCACTATAAAAGGATGAGAAAACAAAGGAAAATAAACAACAAGAATGAAGAGAAGGGAGAATGAAGGGAGAAAAGAAGAGTTCTAGAGAACACTTGAGCCACTGAGCTTATGGAATGAATGGAGTCGGAAAACAAACCAATTCCATTCATTTATTCCGCAAAAGCGATGTGTAATCAAGAGTGGTTGATGGGAAGGGAATTGGAAGAAGGGTTGAGTAGAACCCATCAACGGAGAAACCGAAAAAGGAAGGAAGGGCGCCAATTTGTTTAACGACCTTGTGCCAGTAGAATCATAGTGATAAAAGTGCAGTGAACTAAATGAAGCGGAAATTTCTTGGAGGGAAGATAAGGAGTTTTAGATCAAAGAAATGGAGGTTTTTCTCTAATTTAGTTTATAGTCTTGAGTAGCAGAGAAAGCGAAGTTATGCAAATATCGAATGTTTTGATATTTGAATGGAAGTGCAGTTGACTTAAATTAGTTGTTTTTGATGTCACGAATTGATATCACAAATTTTGTGTTTAATATGTATTTTCTGTTTAGCATGAAGAGAAAGAATAAATGCAACTACGTGCGAGGATCAAATAAATAATTCTGTTCTTTCGAAACCAAGATGCGATAAAAAGAAGGGCTTAGATTAGTAAATTGGAAATTAGGAGTTGCAGCTTGCATTGTTTAACGTCGGTTTAGATTGCAAAAATTGGAAAAATGGTTATTGTTGATGGAACAAAATACTTGGTTGAAATAATGCAGTAAACAGTGAATAAGTCTGAGTCTTGAAGAAATAATACACTTGGGTCAAGCAAAACTCAAACTTTGGGAGGTGGAACATATTCTGAGAGATTCGAGTTGAGATTCCATAGTCCTAGAACTTGTTAGATTATTGGCGAAATCTTAGGTAAAACGAGTCGACAAAAGTGATAGAGGCCATCCTTGGCAATTTGAGCTTTTCGACCTACCCTAAATATATGCTAAGCATATTCTCTAGTTCACTTGATTTGGGCAAATAAGCCTTATTTCTTCAATAAACGATGGCGAAAGCCTAAATTCCATTCCTTGCAATAAACTTTACGACTAAAGGCTTAAATTATCTAGTTTCAAATCTGAGAAAAAGTCCACTATAAGCGAAGAAACTAAGTTTAGGAAAAAATATTTCCAAATGTTACGAGGTATGAGGAAAAGTAAGGCGAGTAAGGAAAAGGGAATAAGTTTTGTCTTGTGGCCCTACCCCTTGAACAATTAAGCTCGTAGGGGTGTTTTAACACCTAATTGCCCTAATACCCGGCGGTATGTGAGATTGTAAGTTCTCTAAGAGTGATAAGAAACTGAAAATGAAACATTTACACTATTGACCTTAAGCGAGAGAAAGCAAAGAGTTCGAAGCAAGGCGGCTTGAACAAAGTGTATGGAAATTAAATTCCATAAAATTCAAAAGATGAATCGGGCTAAATTGGAGAATCAACAAATCTGAGAAAAAGGGTGAAAACTGAAAATGACAACCTGTGAAGAAAAGGTGGAAGCTAGGGTGATTTGAAACTTAAATTCTCATTATCTACCAAATTACCTAAGCCCAACATTACAAGCTGAAAGACCTCATTGATCTTGAAGTTTAGTTTACCTAGGTAGTGGAGATCGATATGAAAAACGAGTCTATGGGACTTTGGCAAACGATCCCAAGAAAACTCCCAGGAAGATTAACTAAATTCAACATGAAGATGAAAAGATTGAAGACACGCACACACACCTGAGAACAAGATTTGTTGAATAAATTGTTTAAATATTATTATCAGAAATTTGTATTAAAGTGTACCATTTCTTATTCTTGATCCAGGCCCGAAATTCAAAATGATGCTGGTATCTCTTATTTCCAGTTAGAAGGTGGAAAGAGAAAGACTGTGGTATGGATTAGAAAAAATGTCCTTAAAAATTTTAATCTTATTTATTTGAGGACAAACAATTCTTTCCTTTCTTTGTTTGGGGACAAGCAAAATTTTAAGTTTAGGGGAATTTGATGAGTCCAAAAACTCATTATATTTTAATCCATTTTATGAGCATATTCTGAAGAACAAATTTTGATTTGTATGCGAAATGTGGATATTTTACTCAAATTTAATTTTGCGGGAAAATACGATAGATGCTAGGAAATCTCGATTAGAAACAGGAAGGGACGAAACACAAGCGAAATTGAAATTGCGATTGAAAATCGAGATCGCGACGGGAAGCTTAGTTGTGATCATTCCCAGTCACGACATCACGAAATCAACTTTACGAGAAGAAATAGAAGACCTTAACAAGTGAAGTCGTGACTTGAAGAAAGAGGTTGTGTGAAAAGGAAATGTGGTCGAGACTAAAGAGGTGTTCAAAGAGAAGAATCTGCATCGCGACACCGCTCACGATGTGTAGCATGATTGAATCTAGCTAAATTCGCGGCGTCGGTCGATGTTGTAGATGGTTCGTAAATGAAGCCACAAGAGGTCTTTGCAAGAAGCGGAGTTGCAACTGGTTTTAAATGAGGCACCATTTGAAGTGGCTTATACGATTTAAGAGATGTGACGTAAAATGGAAGCTGAAGTCCAATGCAGGGGAAGGCGAAGTTCTGACCATTTATTGTAAGGACCCTGGCTTGATCTTCGCGACCACTCACTAAGGTCGCGTAGGAAGTGGCGAGGAAGAAAGGGTCGCGACATCACCCAGAGAATTAGCGACCTAGAATAAAGGTGGGTAGGAGAAAAATTAGTGCAACAAAGAACTGAGGTTGCGACCAGAAGAAAAGAAATGGGCGGCGAGGTCAAACATCACCTTGAGGTGTGACATTAGGAGATGAAACTGCTGAGCGAAGACCGCAATGTCAGTGCGAGGAAATCAAAGTCACAACGCGAAGTCATCATCATGAAAGATTGGTCGCAACCTAAAGCTGCGGTCACAACTTCGAAGCCAAAGAAGAGAAAGACAAGCGATGTCGCGACATGAAAGCGTGGTCACGACATCAAGCGCATGGAGAAGCGCCAAGTAAGCGAGGTCGGCGACTACAAGCGATCGTGGCGACCATTGATCAACGGTTAAGAAAAGCTGGGTTGCGCTTGAAGCAACAAGATCATTTCTTCCGGAGCAAACAAAAATTCATGTCCTGACATCAACGAAATTAGCGACGCCGTCTGATGGTAGACGCTTCTTTTAGGATTCCACGGAGCTTTTTGGGAGATTCGGCCCAATTTCTTTTGGCGGTATAAATGAGCAGTTTTAGAATAGTATAGTCTTCCATCTTCACTACCAGAGAAAAAGGGGAAGGAGAGGAACTCGATTGTATAGTTTAGAGTAGATTTTTATTTTTATTTTAGTTAATTTTTATGGATTTTGAATCTATGACGTAGAAATGAGTATTTAACAGTTTTATTTCTTCTTTATTTTCTTCTTAAAATTATTATCACAGAAATTTTATAGAAATCTAAATGAAAATTTAAGAATTTATTTCTTCAGTTTTATTATAGTCAGGTGGTTGTGCGCGATCGGTACTCCATTTCTTAATTAAATGATGCGATAATGAACGACTCTGCTTGGATTTGACTTACATTTAGTTCTGATCTTTCACATAATTTGGAGAAAACTTATTTGGGTTCGGTTACTTATTTAGTGTAAGCTTTTAAATTGATAAGTTCCCAGTAGTATTATAGAATACCGAGTTGAGGAATGTAGCTTGCTTTGATATCGGGATGCCCTCTGCGACACGGCGAAGATTCACGGTGAGCATTCTTTTAAGATGTTAATTTGCATTGTGACTGGCGAGCTTTGAGCGTTCATTTTGATAAATCCCCCGTTCGCTTCGTAATTGGTGGAGGAGTATTTAACAATATAAATGATCAAAGAGTTCCTCAATCAAGCAAATTCTTAACCTAGTGTTAGAGATCTAAAATCAGTGGAAAGAACATTGATAGATACGGAGAGTTTGATAGCCTTTCAAGTGGTGAAAACTTTGCGAAAATCTGAGAAGGAAATGCAAAGGTCTGAGTCGACGAAAATGGGTGTGAGTAAGAAGAAAAATGCCGGATCTTGAGAGAGTTGGGAATCCCAGTAGTGGTTTGATCTTGTCTTCGAGAGAAGCAAGGGTATCGACCGTGAATATGGAAGAAATCGATTCAAAATTTAGGGAAATCTTGGACAAATCCGGATCATACATAAAGCAGGGCAATGTTTAGTGTAGGAATTGGCTGTTTCATTGTAACTCACTTGATAGTTTTAAGTTTCTCTTAGGAAACCCAATTCGGTCGATATTTTAGTTGATTTATTTTTAGTCATTTAATTTGTTTTAGCTTAGTTAAACAATAGTTAATGATACAGAACCTTTATTTTTCTAGATATAACTCCATTTGAGTCTTTAATCGAATAGCATGGAAGTTTAGTAGTTGGGGTAATTGATCTTTAGTCGTACCAATTTACGTGGGAATGATGGCGGACTTACATTCGAGATTTTACTACTTCTTATGACACATTGCACTGCAGTGTCATAGACTAAACCTTATTTTAAATCATGAACCTTTTGAAAGAAATATTTTTATAAAACAAATTTATCAAGTGACACAGATGCAGAGAAATGTAAGGCTCTTGGCTATGTCTTGAATTTTGAGGTTTTTAGTCTATATTAAAAGGAATGAAACACAACTTTACTTCTCTAACTTTTCATCCAGAGCCCCATTGCGGACAATGAGATATTTGGTTGGGGGAGTTGGCGAGTAAATTAGATTTGCATTTTGTTTTGTTTTATTTTTATTTTGAGCAAGCCCATTTGTGATGTTCGATGGCTTCTTGGTTCCTTTATTATTTGTTATACTATACGGCTTAATTTTCAAAATTGCTTACTTTTTTTGTGTTTTTAATACAGCACATGGTTTGAAAATTCGAAACTTTGTCAATTCTATTGATGGTTAGATTGGTTTCATGCCTAATTGGTGGATGATTAGTTAAATTCTTCTTTGATTTCGACATTTTCTTCCCACCTTTAGCTAACCACACACAGTGCACATCGGGTTTCTTGATAACTTTGAAAAACATCCTAGCCTCTAAGCCTTGCAATAACCTACCCTAGTTTCGTTGACCACCTTTAATAGGTTAAGGACCCCCATGAATAGAAAGCCAACGTGTCTTCCAAAAAAAAAAAAAGAAAAGAAAAAGAAAAAGAAGAAAAATTGCAACGCTTTACCACGAGTCGAGCACGATTACAGGGTATATGGCAGAAAGCCTTCAAAGCTCGGTGCCACTAAGCATTGGTTGGAGCCCACTTGGAAGCTTAGTGCTAAGCTACGGGTGGATGGGTAGATTTTAGCAAGTTGTAGGTGCTGGAGTCTCGAAATCATTGGTCGAGGTGAAACTGAAGAGTTAGTGGTCAGACCCTTATGACTTGGTGCCACCGGCCTTAGTTGGTTGGGAGTCCTCCGATGGTCGATTACATGGGACTTTGGT
Organism: Tetrastigma voinierianum; assembly: GCA_016808115.1. Lineage (NCBI taxonomy): Eukaryota > Viridiplantae > Streptophyta > Magnoliopsida > Vitales > Vitaceae > Tetrastigma > Tetrastigma voinierianum. The sequence continues at coordinate 118,715 of JAEQBH010001369.1, forward strand.
GAGGTGGATTCACCATTGCACCCTTACAACACAAAAAGAGTTGTGGAATAAGAGTGGGTCCTGGTCTATTTGGGTTGGTTAGCGTGCTAGGTTGTGGCAATAGCCTGGTTGGGGGGAGAGTGCAGTTTAGCAGTTTATTGTTGAGGCGTCGAAGCAGGCGCTGGAGTTTTGGTGGAAGTTTCTGGTTGATTCATCGAGATGGGCTCTTTTGATACTCAATTTTGTATGGCATTCATTCTCTCAAGATAGTTATTGGGCAAGGCTTTGATGATTCTTACTTAGGGTTAGGCATTACTCATTCACAACCTTTTTGAAATAGCCTTTTTGGTGAACATAATTTTGATTTTGTTTTGTATGCTCTTTCTTTCTTTCTTTCTTTCATTGCTAATGGACTAGCAATGTGTAGATTGGGGGGGTGTGATTAGTGCTCAAAAAGTGCTATTTTTGAACCACATTTATTACGAGGTTTTGAGCACTTTTTATGTACTAGTATAATGATAACCGATTTGCACATTAGGTCCCTCTTTATTCTGATTGTTTTGTTGAGAATTTTGTAGTTTTGCTTAAGATAATCGGACGATTTATCGGGTCGATTCAAATACGAAGGGCAGGTTGAACTCATCGTTGGGATCAATCCCGAGAAGGAAGAAGAGCAAAATTGAAGAAAATGAGCACTACGAGAATGCTTTCTGGCAGCGCCTTTGTTCACCTCGACCCACTTTATTCACTCATAAAGCCCATTGCACACCTTTGTTGACTTGGATTTTGTTACTTTTTTTTGGTTTCTTCCAAGTGGTCCTAATGTGGCTTTTCATTTTGTTTTTTGTAATTTCCGATACGTTGAGCGCCTATTTAAGCCTCGGTGAAACTATACAAAAAATCCTTTGTAATAAATTTTGGGTGTAGAAACTTCGGCGGCTCTTTCCATTTTCCACCACTTTCCCTCACTTTCTCTCATTTTCTTGGCTGCCAACACACCTCTGAGGATGACAACTCAGAGGATGGTTGGCTAGATCGCTTTTCTCCTTGAAGAGGAGGGTTACTGAGCAACGGTTTTAAGGTAAACTTTTGGTTCCCTGTTTTTAAGCAGTGATTTTGAGCATTTGGAAGCTGAATCCTTTGTCCCAGGTTTAAATCCTCTTGAGATGCCTTGATTGTGGTATTTGGCAATCTTTTGGGTTCAATGGATGCTTATTGCTAGATCCACTGAGATTCGGTTAGTTGTCTTCTATGAGTCATTGTAGGGTAGATCGGGACCGGTATTCCAGCTGCGCGGGGAACATGCTTTCGATAAATCTTGCTTTTCAAAGGATAATAATTTTTAGGGTTTGGTTTAAGATAAATGAAGATCACATTGAAATGACTATGGGTCATCTTCCCCCAGCGAGAAATGAACCCGAGGACCTCTTGGTTGCCTTAGGATCTCAGGCCCCGGTAGCTGATACTTGAGGTTCTTTCTTATTTTCTTCATTTATTATCGGCTATGGCCATCGACTCCCACATTTTTAGCAAACCTTAAAATCTAAGTGAAATTCACCATTTTGAATCACTTTGCAATCATTTGTATGAAGAAAACTCATCCTTGTGTTAGACCACACAGAACCCTTATCTGTATTAGCTGCTCTGACGGTAGGATTTAGGTTATAAATATTGTTGATTCCTTACACCCTCTTTGTGTACCGAATAAAAAATAAGCGGATTCATAGGATGGTGCTAAGTACATTTGAGTTGTGGAACACTTGTGATCCTCATCCACAGTACAATTTCTTTTATACTTCACTAGTTTTCCTTTGTTTCATTTCAAAAAAGGGGGGACTTCTTTGCGGGACTTTTTGTGTTGTCTTGGGTTTGCCTTGTTTCTCACGGGATTGCATGTTCTAGTGGTTTGAATTGATCAAATGATTTACGCAGAAGAACTGTCGGTGGAAAACCTAGAAACATATGTCGATGAGGTATAAGAGCCTTCCATGGCAGTCCTGACCCTTGGGGAGAAATCCCGAGCCAATCGAGTCCATGAGGACTATGAGACCCGATGGATGAGTGCACCACTCTGCAGTGTTTACCAACTTATGCCTCACCTTCTCATATTGGGCTACAACTCTAAGCACCTGACCTTGTCAGTCTCTCCGGTTAGAAATGAAGTCATTTGGACCTTACAGACGATGGATGACTTTGTGTGGAAGAACATAAAGATTGATACTTGATTAAGTAAAAAAATTCACGTGGAGAACTCTAAACCAAAAATTAGATGGGCTTCCAAGTGAATTGGATCATAAATTTGACAACCTGCAAAGTGACATTGATAAAAAATTTAGTGATTGCGATGTTCGATTTCAAATCTTGCGTGTGGCAAATGCTCATTCAGAGGAAAATCCGAAAGAGAGTGCTTGGTAACTTACCGCATGATGGAGGAGGCGTGTCAACGGCGGGGTTATCGAATCCTCATATATTTGTGCTCTTTGTTTGTCATGGGAGAAGAAGAAGAATCCTCCCCTTGTTGAGTAAGGAGACCGGTGGAGGGTGGTGGAAACACAACAAGAACAAAATTACACGCCGCCTCTTGACCCGGATCGATGTATATCACATGCGGCCACGACTGACCACGAAGCACCCACTAGAAAGGCCACGATTTGCATTTGCACGCCTTGCGAAAACTTAGAAATTAGTGGTCGCTGTCTGACAGCCGCCCTTTACATTAAAGACATTGGGTTCTTTCGCATCGCGTAGCATGGCGGATGGTTAGGGTCGCTGGTTGATTTGGAGCACACGAACCTGGCATTTCTAGCTCAGCAGTTCAAAAAAAAAAAAACGGCCTCCAAAGGCTTAAAAAAAAAAGCGCTGGTTTGGGGGGGCATAGTCTCTACATTTGGTGAAAGCTTATGCGCGAAACTTTATTCTTTGAAGTGATTGATTATCACACGGAGGCTTATTTGAGGCTTATATACTACCGAGCGAGGAAAATTACAAAAAAAACAAAACCAAAAATTTAATACAAGGGATAAAATGGGAAGAAACAAGTACGCGCAAGCAATTAAGCGTGGAACAACATGAGGGGTGAACAGTGGTAGTTAGGTGAATAGTGCGCACAGGAAGCAATTTTCGCAACCTGCGAAATTTCACAGCCTGCCAAATTTCCTGCGGCTCCAATTTTCTTGCATTTTCTGCTCTTCTTTCATACGGTCTCTAATCGCAGCTTAAGTTTGACTGATTCTTACGTGCTTGGATTGACTCATCGATTTTGGCGTAAATAGGCTGCAAAGCTTCTGAAAATTAGCCCGCAATGCGATTAGTAGAATAGCGGGACCTTAATGTGCAAGTGGGTTAATTACGATTTAGTACACAAAAGTGCTCAAAACCTTAAATAAGCGAGGGTTCAAAATAGCCTTTTGAGCACTATTAATCGGGAGCTCACAGACATAAGAAGAAGCAATGTACCCAGCTATCATGGCAGGCGTGCAAAGAAAGGTACACTTCTTAATCTAGTTTTGTTATGAGGTTAATTGACTTGTGCCCTAAACACACTTGGTGGACAGATTCTGGTGCAACCACTCACATCGGTCTTATCACTCTTTGGGTTGCTGAGTTGCGAAGCCAAATGATTAGTGAAAGATACATCTTTGTAGGCGATGGCGAAGGTGGATTGAGGCTTAATTAAAGTATTTAGGTTATTATTAAAGTCTAGTACTTATTTGGATTTGAATGAGACATTTGTTGTACCGTCTTTTCGACGAAATTTGGTTTCTATTTTTGCATTGGACAAATTTTGTTATTTTTGTTCTTTTGGAAATAATAAATTTAGTCTTTTTCAGAATTCAAATTTGGTTGGTACTGGTTCTTTATCTTATGTAGATAACCTTTATATGCAATCTGATTGCTTCATATCATGAAACCTTGCAATTAAGTACTCGAGGTGTTAAAAGAAAATTAACCTATGAGAATTCCTCATCATTATGGTATAAGAGATTAGGTAACATCTCCAAAAGGAGAATTGAAAGGCTTGTGTCAGATGGGATTCTAAATTCCCTTGATTTTGCAGATTTTGAAATTTGCACAAATTGCATAAAGGAAAAACAAAAAAACACAAGGAGATTTGGTGCGATAGAGTACATAGATGTCTTAGAGCGATACATACGAATGTTGTGGGTCATTTCCTACGGTTTCATGGAATTGCCAACAATATTTTATCACGTTTATTGACGATTTTTCATGTTATGGCAACCTTTATCTCATTCATGAAAAGTCTCAATCACTGGAAGTGTTCAAATTGTTCAAAGTTGAAGTTGAAAATCAACTCAACAAAAGGTTAAAACATCGAATCTAGCAGTAGTGGTGAATACTATGGGTAAGTATGACCCAGTTCCCGGGTGAACAATATCAAGGCCATTTGCTGAATTCTAGAGGAGTGCGGTATCGTTCCACAGTACACCATGGGTTCTCCAAGCATGAATGATGTTGAAGGAAAACGAGAACACTTCCAGACATGGTAGAAGTATGATTAGTCATTACAACTTGCCAAAATCACTCTTGGGTGAAGCATTAAAGAAAACTGCCAGTATATGTAGGAGTACCAGCTAAAGTAGCGCTAAAACCCCTTATGAACTTTGGATGACAAAGAGCACGGTTTTGAAGCACTTACACATTTAGGGATGTAGTGAAGTAGACTACGAGCGCATGAAAATAAATTGGATTCAAGAACAGTTAGTTTCTATTTTATTGGATACTTTGAAAGATCCAGGGGTTACAAATTCTATGATCCTACTACTAAATCAATTTTTGAGGCGGGAAATGCTCGGGTCTTTGAGGATGTTGAGTTTGATGGGGGAGATAAGGATATGGATTTTGTTTTTAAAGAGGAACATGTTGATAGTCCCGCATCACATTGTGACATTGATCGGGCTCCCTATACGACATTGTTGAATGGATCCAAATCAAAACAATATCCAAAGAACCTCCCATTCAGGAGAACAAACTCTACCTCCTTTAGAACCCTCATGAGTAAGGAGTCCAGAAAGGAGAAGTGCGATTTTGAATGATTACATTGTATTTCTTGAGAACATGAGTTTTGACATTGAATGCGGTGGAAGATGATCAATGACTTTGTGAGCCCAGAAAGTTCTAAATCTCGAGTGGATTGATGTCATGAATGAGGAGATAAAGTCCATGAAGAACAATGACGTTTGGGATCTTGTCCCATTGCCTGAAGGTGTGAAACCCATTGGTTTCAAATTGATATTTAAAACCAAGAGGGATTCGAAAGGTGATGTGGAGAGATACAAAGCTCGTCTTGTCGCTAAAGGTTATACACAAAAAGAAGGCATCGATTATAAAGAGACTTTCTCTTCGGTTTCATCGAAAGACTCTTTTAGGACAATAATGGCACTTGTGGTGCACTTTGACCTTGAGCTTCATCAGATGGATGTTAAGACTGCATTTCTCAATGGTGACATTGATGAAACAATCTATATGGTGCAACCAGAAAATTTTGTGTCGGGAGATGACAAGAGAGATGGTTGCAAGTTAAAGAAATCATCTAGGCTTAAACGAGCTTCGTCGATGGTATTACAAGTTTCATCAAGTTATCATTTCGTGCGGTTTTGAGATGAATATGGTTGATGATTGTATACCATAGTTCGGTGGGAGTAAAGCATATTTACTTGGTTTTATATGTTGATGATACCTTATATAACGATCTCAGGCATGTATGAAACCGAAGTTTCTATCAAAAGAAATTTGAGATGAAAGATCTTGGTGATGCTTCTTTTGTGTTAGGTATCTGAATGCAAGGTTGCTTTCGGGGTATACTTGGTTTCTCGCAAAGAGCTATATTGAAGATTCTTAAAAGGTTTGGCATGCATGATTGCAAACCGGATGACTTTATGGCTAAAGGAACCAGTCTCGGTCGATGCCCCAGAATAATTTTGAGATTCGGGGATGCAACAAATTCCTTATGCGTTAAGCGATAGAAGTCCCGATGTATGCTCCAGAATGCGTGCGCGTCGGATATTGCGTACATTGTTGACATGTTGGGCAGATACTTAAGCAATCTTGGAAAGGATCATTGGATAGCAGCCAAGCGAGTCATGAGGTGCCGGAAGAGCAGACTGCATGCTCGCCTTATCGAAAAGTCGAGATCAATTAGAGATCATTGGATATTGACTCAGTTGCTGAATCTTAGAGATAGCATGAAATCTACTTCAAAAGTATATCTACTTACTTCTTGAGTGCTATATCTTGGAAGAGTGTTAAGCGGTCTATTGCGTAGCTTCTTGCCATGGCGAATTAAGTTTGTAGCTTGTTATGAGGCATCGATCATGGAATATTGTTGCAAAATTTTGTCCGCGGGGCTGCATTATTTTGGATGGCATTGAAGAAAGACCACTTAAAAATTTATTTTGTGACAATAAATTAGCGATACTTATATTCAACAATGACGGGAGTTCGACGAGTGAAATTTATAGACATCAAATTCTAGTTGTCAAAGAAAGGGTTAGTGGACTTATATCTATAGAGCACATTAGGACAAACTTCTGCCAGTGCGGATCCCGAATAAGGGATTTGTGACACCCTCGACACTTGACCACGTGCGTGTAGGGCGAGGGTGTCAACTATTCATTTACTGTGCCATAACCTGTTCATTCATACACTAATAAGCATGTATCTGCAGATATAAACTACGTAAGCGGCGAATTTCAAATATATATTCAAGATCCACAAATGGGAGTATTAGGCTTATACAAAACTTTACATTTGTTTACAAGCGTAAAAAGATATTACATATACAAAATAGACCAAAAAGTCTTCAGGTGGGCATCTAACTATGTTGACCTTGGGCGTGAGGTTGTCAGGCCTTCTTTCCTGCCTTTTCGTACCTACACGAATGAAAACCCATGCTAAGCTTTACGCTTGGTGGGAATAAACTCATGGACGACCACTAACACGGATCATCACACTTCTATATACATGCATATACATCTAACATATCATAACATTTAAACATGTTTATTCATATCTCATATTTACTTATCATATCATGTTACATTTCTTATCAACATTCATATACATTTCGTATGTCATATTCAAGTCATTTGTTTTATGTTTCATGTCTGCATAAACCTTAGAAGTGGATAAAGGAAACTACATGGGCAGAAGGCCTTGTACTCATTGTCTGAACAATGGTGCATAAGAGTAGAAGGCGTTGTTATCATTAATATTGAGACAGGACCATCTATAAAGACCCAAAGAGTCTTTACATTATCATTATGCGAGACAATGACCATCTATAAGAGCTCGAAGCGTATGTGGTAACCGGGGTCAGTGATCGATATCTTTAACGAGACTTGTTTTTCCCTAATAGGCATGTCAATCTATCCCTTTATCAGGTTCTAAGTAGATAATCCATGTGTAGTTTATGTTCATTACATATCTCATATTCCCGAATAATTATTGTCATCCGGTGATCATATGCGATATTTACAATCATTTATTCGTATCTTTGCATTTTTCATATCTCATTATATGCATGAATAACTATAGTTTACCATGTATGTATAGGCTATTTATTATCCCAATTTCATCCAAGATATATGTGGATGGATTCTGAACTCAAAAGACTTTCCATAGAGTCCGAGAACATCAGAAACGGAGTTCGGACAGAAGAATTATATTGCGTCAGAAGTTGAAACTTTTCTATGAAACGCAGTGACTACGAAGCAAAACCGATGAGGCCTACATTTTTATGATTTCTAGACCTAATATAGGTTCAATTTCATCCAAGCTATATGGATGGATTATAGATTCAAAAGGGCTTTCCATGAGTCTAAGAACATGAACGGAGTTCGGACGAAGAAATTATGACCATCCGAAGTTGGAGGCTTTCCATGAACAGTGACTAATAGCAAAACCAGCAAGGCCTATTGTTTTCATGATTTCTGGACCTAATATGAGTTCCAATATTATCAAGCTATATATGGATGGATTCTAGACTCAAAGGGCTTTCCATAGAGTCCAAGAACATTCGAAACGAAGTTCGGATGAAAATATTATGACCATCCGAATTTGGAGGCTTCCCATGAATAGTGACTATGAAGCGGAATTTGTGGGGCCTATTATTTTCATGATTTCTGAGACTAATATGAGTTCAATTCATCAAGCTATATATGGATGGATTCTAGACTCAAGGGCTTTCCGCAGAGTCGAACATCAAAACGAGTTCGAGCGAAGAAATTATGACCATCAAAGTTGAAGGCTTCCCATGAATAGTGACTACAGAGCGAACCCGGCGGGGCCTACTTTCGTGATTTCTGGAACCATATAGGTTCCAATTTCATCAAGATATATATGGATGGATTCTAGACTCAAAGGGATTTCCAGCAAGTCGAGAACATGTGACGGAGTTGGACCCGAAGAAATTATGACCATCCAAGGATTGGAGAGAAATTTTGGCATCTCCCACAAACCTAATATTTCTTATACAAATATTCACTGTTTGAGGATTACAATCAACTAACCCAAGTGCCACACAGCCGTATATACCAAGTAGGGTTCTTTTAGGCCCAAATTCATAAAAAATGGGTTTATGGTTTCTTCTTCATCAAACAATTCCCATACAAAAGTCGAAAGTCCGATAATCCATGCAATCGTAGTTTCCGTACAAAACTTAACAAATTCCACATACCTTTCTTTGGCTTTCTTCTCTTCTTCTTCTTCCCTTCTCTCTCTACTTCTACCGTATGAGCTCTCAAAAATGAGATGCTAATTTGAATTCTCACCCCCTTTGACCTTTAATTCTCCTTTTATTGCACTTTGTCCTCAAACTCTCTATATTTACAAATGAGATTATGCCATTTATATAATAACCCACCATCTTCTTATATTATGTCTTTTGTGTCCCACTTTGACAAGTTACAAATTTACCCTTGTATCTTGTACAAATTCCGGGCTTTGAAATTTTCTCACTTAGCAAAAGAATAATTACGAAAAATTTCCAAATGCACTAATAATATACCCTAAACATGTTATAAAACTGTTAGTGCATATTTTGGGGTATTACAACTCTCCCCCACTTAAAGAAATTTCGTCCTCGAAATTTTTACCTATAGTGAAGAGTTGCGGGTACTGTGCTTTCATAGTTGCTTTTGGCTCCCAAGTAGCTTCTTCCTTGCCATGGTGTTGCGAGCACTTTCCATGGTACTTGCTTATTTAATATTTGTTTGCCTCTCGAGCCGAATAGCTTTGACTTTCATCGATGACAAATTTGCTTGTACTTGCACATCCTGCACTGGTAGTATGTGTGACTCATTAGAGCGGTATCTCCAAGGCATCGACACATGAAACACATTGTGTAATTTGTGATTCTAGAGGGCGTAAACAATAATGAGCTGATGGACCAAAGCCTCATGTGGCTCTATGAACCTCGGACTCAGTGCCATTTTACCAAGCGAAATGGTACCTCTCTGACGATACTCAAGAAGACCTTTTCTCCCATTTCATATCTGATGTCTCTCCTCTTCAAATGGCGCAGTTTTGTCGATCACTAAGCCTTCTTTAACCTTTTGAACCTTTAACTTTTCATCTTTCACTATGTAAGACTGTAACTTTATATCTTGGTTAACTCGAGTCCAACACACAAGAGGTTCTACATTTTTCGACCATGCAGAGGCCTAGGTAATAGTTGCCATACCGGTGCTTGGTAGAAAACTCTGGCTGAACATAGTAAATTCCATCAATGAATATACACATCCAGCTTTACAGAAAAATCTAATACCGACCCTGATATCATTTCTTACAGTCATATTTTCAAATTGTCATCTGTTTGTGGATGGAAGGGTTACTAAAATTCAATCTCGTACCAAATTTATTTATATTCTTCAGATGTGGCGTGGCCCATTGGATCACGGTCGGACACCTGATGAGGAATCCCATCTGATTTGACAATTTCACTCATATAAAGCTCAAACCGGTGATCATGAGTGATCAAGTGGACCGGTGAAGTGACGAGACTTAGTCTATCACGTCCACAATAGTCAAACGACATCATGTTTCCTTTGGGTGGGAAAAGCGTCACGAAATCTATAGTAAATGTGTCACTTCCATTAAGGTGGAAGGAGTTGATAAAGCAGGATGGTACTTGGTGTTCGACCTTTGCCCAACCGACTCGTCGGACACTTAAACACGTACTCAGAAATGTAATTTTTCATCCCTACATACGTTAGTATTGTTTCCATATCAAGGTGTCTTATTACCTCCAGGTGCGTGGTGGCAGTGTTGTGGCTCATATAGTATCCTCACTATAGTCTCTTTTATTGTGCATAATTTGCTCTTATGCAACCAGACCTCCACCTGTCCCATCAGACATTTGTGATCTTGTCGTGCGATTAAATTGCACTATCTCTTCCTCTTGGCATCGTCTTTCCTGGCATCTACTATGTTTACTTTAATCCCGTTATATCTAGTTCATTAATGAAACTATCAGAATCAAATCAGATTCTTGATCTTTCAAGACAAAGCAATCATTCCTACTCAGACATTCAAAGCACTCAATTTCAGCTCAGGAATTTAGTAATCAATTATACAATCATGAATCTTTACAAAGCAGTTCAACACGACGTTGCCTCAGTTAAATCTTCAGATTAATAAATGTTTTGAATGAGTGGGTAGAATTATATAATTATATCATATGAAATAATTAATGTGAATTTCAGCGGAACACTAATTTGTAATAATCTTGAGTTGGTTTTGTTCAATAGTTTCAACTTGCACAGGCTTATATTACCACATTCCCATGCATCATCGCATCCCAAACCAATGCACGAAGCATCAACATACAAATTACTCTTTTCCCCAAGTAGGTTTAAGTAGTACTGGTGCTGGCAGCATCGCTCAACTATTCAAAACTATTCGACATTTGTTTGTCCACTCAAACTTTTATTCTTTCTGGTAACTTGGTGACGAGAGAAGTTGCGACGAAGCCTCTCACAAATCTTCTATAATAACCTACTAGGCCCGAAACTTCTCACACCGATTGAACTGAGGTGAACTTAGTGTCTATGACCTCAAATCTTTGTGGGGTCGACTTGGTACTCATTGACCTGGTATGGCAAGAGAACTTGCTGTTGAAAAAGTCACATTCTTTGACGTATAACTGTATATACTGGCTGTCTATGGGGACTATTTTGGATCATTGTTCATGTTCTCTTGTTGTCTATAATAGGATGTCATGAATAAAGACCACTTACAAAATTAATCCCATGTGGTGAAGTCATATATTTCATTCAAAATCAGTGAATCTTCTTGAGTTGCATTAGTCAGCAAATAGTGCAGCTCTGGCCAAATATATGGGACATAAATGCGGTCTTCACGCATCTACTTCAACATATAAGTGACAATATCAGGATCTGAGGATGGTCTTGAAAGACGCGTTCATACTCAGTGATAAAAGCAAGATCTTGAGTTCTTGGCAATGGGTACTTGTTTTTCACTATCACCTTATTGATATCATAGATAATCGATGCGTGAAGTAGAGTCTTGTATTTTTCTTTTTCTGTCAGCAATTGCATCCGGTGAAATAACACGATTGTTGTAATCAAAAATGTGTATTTGACCTTTTTAACTCCATGACTCTGCTGAGCCATCACCAGCCAGTTACTAGACATAGGGGTTGTTCTGGCATAATTTCCATGGATGAGTCCATCACCTCAAGGAGGTACGATAACTTTGAGATCTGTGCTGAAATTCACCACCTGCTGAATCTTTTCACATCAACGGTATCTCTTGGGTCGATATCCATTCAAAATGCATATAATCACTCTTATCAAATCCTGCACCATGTTTGAGATCACATTGGATTCTATTTGGATCTAATGCCATATATTATCACGCAGTGATCAGGCATCTCAACCTCTTGTCTTTTATCCCTGATCAACGATGGCTCGGTGTTTAATTGGCCGTCATTCCGCAGATTGATCGAGCTCTCGGAATGGTAAGGTTATCAAGTGAAACTCTCTTACTTATATAACAATGGAACTGGCAGCATTTACCTCATATTCACACTGTAACATTAACGGACTAGTCGCATGTGTGTATTACTAATTTCTCCATCGTTGGTACTTTGTGAATACATGCTCCATTTTATCTGGATAAGTAGTCTGGGTTGTCGTCATGCTTCTGATATCACCTCAAAAATACAGTGCTGGGAGCATCCTAGTCTCTGAGCCTTCACCTTTGTTTCGTCTTTGATCTTAAATAGGCTGATCCATTGTCTTTAGCTTCAACCTCCTCATCCTCTATCTTGAGATGGGACACTCGACTCACCGATCGCGGTGAAGAGTGTGTCGTTGATCTTCCTCTGCTTCATGTTGACGACTTCTATTGTCACCAGCTCTGGGGACAGCGTGCTATCAATGCTCAGGCTCTCACAGAAGCGCTGTATAAATAACAAGGCGGAGTATCGTCTGCGGCGTGATTTTCTGGGATTTTCTTATCTGACTGAGGCACCCTCTACTGTTTTCGATCACGATGTGCCTCATGAGTCATTCTACCTCTTGAGTCGGATGCAATGCGACTGGCTTGAACATCTCTAGCTGCACTGCTGAAGGAGGGGCTCTTTGAGAACTTCTTCTTTGAGACTTTTTCTTTCTTTCTTGGTTTCTGATTCTCTCCAGCTTATTTGACAGATTGTTAAATCTTGTTCACTGTTGGAAAGTCAGGTGCTAAAGTACCTCTGATGGAATCTATGTTATCTTCAAATTTACTTTAAATCACCTCAGTTGGGGACCAACCTGGTCTGTATTGAGATGTTTGAACTCTTGCTCATGTAGCCACGGATAAGTCCCTTTGCTTAAATATTGAGGCTGACTCCTGGACTCCCATACATGTATGTAACATACTTTCAACTCTTAGACAAGGAATTCATATGTGGGATTTGGAATCCCTGGACTTTTGTTCAGTTTACCAATCATACTCACCCTACAAGTAGTACATGATGCTCTCAGTGGGACATCTAATATCTTCAGTCACCTTTCACTTTCTCAACTAGATTAGGCACAACAAAGCTCTTATGCCATTATGGATTCCACATCTGCTCATGTATTCTTATATGTCTATTTGGACTTTTTGGAGTGGTTAATCTATCCAATACCAGAGCCATGTCCTGTGATATTCTCGAGAATATGGATATTAATTTATTACTTTACGAAGAGCTCAAAAAGGCGATAACTCTTGTTCCTTGGAGTTAACCTCTTATGACTAACCGGGACAGTCCATCTACTAAAACAGGGACATCCACATCGGGAGTTGTGTTACTTAACATATGCATGTTTATCTCTTATAATTTCTTTCTAGAAGGTTTGACTTCTAAAAAACTCTGTAACCTAGGCTCTTATACCAGCATTAACTTTATAGCTTTGACTCAGCACAGTGTGTGAGGTGTCATTTTTTTCTGTTCTTGTAAACATAAAACTTTAGGTTGTTTATTCATCTAATCTTAAACGTTTCTTGTACTATATTCTGCAGTGCAAATGTACAAACAACATTAAAACTTTATATTTGTTTTAAACATGAAAAGTGTTACATATACAAAATAGACCAAAAGTCTTGGTGATCTGTTATATGTTTGGCCTTGGAGGCTAATGGCAGGGTTGTCAGGCCTTCTTGCCTGCCTTTACATTACCTACAGGTGGCCGTACTAAACTGCGCTTGGTGGGAATAAACTCTATTGGTGATAACACTTACGGATCATGCACTTCTATACACATGCATAATATCAAACATATGTATATTAAACGTATTATTCATATATCATATTTACTTATGTATCATGTTACATTTCTTATCAAGTTCATATACATTTAGGTATATATGCTCAGTGTTTTTTGTTTTATCATTTTAATGTAGCATAAACCTTTAGAAGTGGACAAAAAAACTATAAGGGCGAAGCATTGTGAAGAAAAAAGAAAAAACCATATCTTAATTCGAGAAACGATTAATTCTATAAGGGCAGAAAGTGTTATCATTGTGTGAACCAATAACCTCCTGTAAGTTTAGAACAATTGTGTTATGGAATAATGATATATGTAAAGGCAGTGACAATAGTATTGGCAGGTGATCATTGATATTTAATGACATTTTTCCTAATAAGCATGCCCATCTATCCCTCTACCGGGTTCTAAGTAGACAATCTATGTGTATTTTATGTTCATTATATCATTACAATATTATTATCATCAGATGTATGATATTTAAATAATTTCATTCGTATCTTTGCATTTTCATATCTCATTATATGCATGAAAATATATGATTCTTTATGTATCTTATGAGTATTACTATATTCATTTAATTAAGCTATATATGGATAGTTCTAGACTCAAAGGGCTTTCCATAGGGTCGAGCATCGAAGCAGAGAGTTGGACGAAAAGTGACATTAAAGTTGAAACTTCTATGAACAATGACTACAGCGGGGCAGGGAATTTCACTATTTTCGTGATTTCTGGACTAATAGGTTCAATTTCATCAAGCTATATGGATGAATTCTAGACTCAAAGGGCTTCATGAGTCTCATTATCAAAAGCGAAGTTCAGACGAAAAGTGCAATACATCAAAGTTGGGAGGCTTCCATGAGCAGTGAGCTACAGAGCAAAACCCATTAGGGCCTATTGTTTTGTGATTTCTAGACTAATATAGTTCCAATATTATCAAACATATATGGATGGATTCTAGACTCAAAGGGATTTCCATAGAGTCCAAGAACATCTGAAACGGAGTTTAGATGAAGAAATTATGACTATCCGAAGTTGGAGGCTTCCCATGAACAGTGACTACTAGCAGAACCAACAGGGCCTACTATTTTTCATAATTTCTGGAACTAATATGAGTTCCAATTTCATCAAGCTATACATGGATAGATTCTAGACTCAAAGGGCTTTCCATAGAGTTCAAGAACATCCGAAACGGAGTTTGGACGAAGAAATTATGACCATCCAAAGTTGGAGAAATTTTGACAGCATCTCCCCTAAAACTCCAATATTTCCTTAATACAAATATTCCTCAATTAAGGATTACAATCAACCAACCCAAGTCCAAACACAACCAATATACCAAGTAGGGTTCTTTTAGACCCAATTATTAAAAAAAGGTTTATGGTTTTGCTCTTTAAGCTAAAACAATTCCATATAAAGTCCAGTTCAATAATCCATACTAAAATCGTAGTTTCCATACAGGTTCCATACAAAACTTAACAAATTTCATACCCTTTCTTTGGCTTTCTTACTATTCTTCTTCTTCTTCTTTATTATTAACCCTCTCTCTCTACTTCTATCAGTATGAGCTCTCCAAAAATGAGAGACCAATTTGGTCTCACCCCCTTTTGACCTTTAATTCTCCTTTTATTGCCTTTGTCCTCAAACACTCCTATATTTGCAAATCAAGTTATACCATTTATATAATAACTCACAATCTTCTTATATTATGTCTTTTATATCCCATTTTGATAAGTTACAAATTTACTTGTAGCATATAAATTCAGGTTTGAGTACTCACTTAGCAAAAATAATTATGAAAAATTTGAAATGCACAAATAATATCACAATAAACATGTTATACTTGCTTGTTTGTAAACATATTTTGGGGTATTACGGGATTACCACTAAGGTCCTTCATGAGCACACTGCTCATATGGGTGTAGTTTATCTTGAGGATATGTCATTTTAGTGGAAATTTGGTATTTTAGATGCTTTTATTTATAGATACATTTGTTGTTATGGATATTATAGTTTTAAGGTTATTTGTGCGATAAAGTATTCAATTTTCATTCAACTACGATTTTGTATGGTTTGATCTCACTAAGGTTTAAGGAGGACCGAGTTGGAAATAGAGCATGTTAATATCACATTCTTAAATTTTCATGTACACATCCACTTGATCTTTGTCATTAGTTGCATTGATATATGTGATCATTGATGGAATTACAGTTACAAAATATATGAAACGATCGCTTTGGTTCTATATTGGTGTGGTTAATGGATAAGATTGTTAAAATATATAAAGTTTTAATAGAAAAACTCATGAGCTAATAAAGTATAATTCACGTTTATAAAGTTACATATATAGCCCAAGTGGGAGATTGTTGGAGTAAAATCAAATATATGGGCTGATATATTAAATAAATGTGAATTATAGGTTATCAAATAAAGTTAGGCTAATTAAAATGATTAATTTAAGTTTTGAGACCTTAATTAATATATTATAAAGTGTGGGCATTAATATGTAGAGACAAGCGTAATTTCTAATTTTTTGATGGGTTAAAATAGAAATTACGAAACGACATCTTGTTCGTAAGCAGACAACGGTGTTCACAGATAGATGTATTGTTCGCTAAACAGTCTGATTGTTTATAAATAGGGTCGTGGTACTTATGTCATCTTATGTGTTTTGATTATTCGATTAAGTTGGAGAGAAATATTAGATAGAAAATTTGGTATGAATGCATGAAATATCATGTAGCTGATTGAAATATTTAATGGTTTGTTATGGATTCAAGTCCGTTTTCGTAAATATAGTATTTTGATTCTTGTTAATTCAATATAAATATTTCTATTTGTGTGATGGTTTTGACGTAATGATTTTTAATCTCACAACTCTTCCATAAATTGATAGAGTAGAAATGCAGCTTTATGCTATAGCTCTTCTAAGTTTCCGCTTGTTGATATAGATCAGGTGATTTTTATATTTGTTTTCGATTATTTTCTTTCTTTTTTCTCTTTTATTAAATAATTTTGTTAACCGTGTTAGAGGTTGTATTGGAATACTAGTTAAAATTATAAAATACTAATTTAACATAAAATAATATTTATTTTATTATCATGTTATTCCCAAAATTATCCTTCATTTAAAAAAAAACCTTTTATTTTATTTTACAAATATTATTTAAATTTATATGTTTAATTTTTCCAAATTTTAATTTTTTTAAATTATAATATTAGTATGTGTTTTCAATATGTATACAACTACTTGCTGTTTGATAAAATGAAAAAATTAAGTAGAATTAAGTCTTTTGAATTTCGTAAGTATTGGATAAATGCTTTGTAAAAAGCTGAGCGATAGGTCTTTAACGATTGAATCTTTGAAGATAAATATGTTTATTAGCGTAAATGTTGAATCTTAAAATTATGTATTTTACATATTTACCCTTATTATTGTTAAATTACATATTATCCATGCAATAGAGTTTGTAATAATATTTTATTTTCACTAATTATTAATTGTGTACTAAATAACATGTTTAAAATATATGTAAAAAATGTTATTCTAATAATATTATCCAAAAAAGACATAAATATGTTTAAAAAATAACCAATAGAATCAACTTTTAAAACTATCCAAACTAACCAAGAAGATATTTGCAAAATATTATATTTATAAGAGTTTTTGGTCAAATTTATTTACATTTTAAATTTTTTTTGTTGATCGTATTCTACATTCCACATTAAGTAGGTCTTTACCTACTTATAATTTTCAACAGTTTTTCATTTAAAATTTTCAATTAAGAGCTTCCTAAACTTTTGTTATCAAACATATTGATAAATTAAAACCATTGAAAATTTTCATTTTACAATGGATTTGAAGCATTTGGTTATCGAAGCAGGAGGCGCATATAAAATAATTAATTTTATATAGAATGTGCATGGCACATCTGAATTTTACTAAGCAACATTAAAAATTTTTAGAATGATAAATTTTAAATATTTTATGGTTAAGTTCAATTTTTTAAAGGTAAAGTTTAATTTTTAAGCTATAATATTAGCTGTATAGTTTTTAATATGTCATGACTTATATAAATAAGTAATTTTATAGCCATGTATAATTTTATTAGTTTATTTAAAGTTATTAAAAGCAAGGACACAAATCGGTTTTTCGGTCAAAATGCGCGAAAAATGTCGGTTATTGATCGACCTTAGAAAGATATTGGCAACCGATAATCGGTTGAGGAAAAAATCGGTGGAAAATAGGTAAAATCGTCGAAATATCGGAAATTCCCGATATTTAGACTAAATTCGAGCTTTATACCGTGCGTCGTGTCTTTTGGAATTCACGAAAATATCAGTAAAATATCGGTAAATATCGAAGATATATCGGTAAAATATCAGTAAATATTAGTAAATATCAGGCTATTTTGACTTAAATCAAATTAACGGTTAAAATTAAATTACAATGGTTTTTTGACAATCTAATGACTATTTTGACTCCAAAAATTCTATAGCTAACCATAAAATCCTTTAATTTCTTCCTGAAACTTATCGAAAAATACAGCATCAAACTCAATTCTTTCTCAAATTATTTTTTAACATGATTTATACGATATTTTGAAGTCTTGTTATGAATATTGTCTTGTCGAGATGTAATCACGCCCAAATGAAATAATATAATTGAGGCTACATGGTGCGTTTGATTTTAAATGGTATTATAAAATGTAATTTAGATAAATTTATAATTAATATTGTTTTATTAAGTGTATATTTCTTGTTATGTCTTTTTTATAGTTAATAAATATTCAGTGAGCACAGAAATATTTTTGTTAATTTTTAATTTCTGGAGTATTTTTTTCAAAATATCAGTATTCTGGAAATATTCCAGATATATCTGTAAATCGAAATCTGGAAATATATGTATAATTCACAGATATTTTGTTCACAGGAGATTAAAAATATATCAAATATCTGTAAAAATCTTTTAAAATTTATAAAGAAATTTTTAATAAAAGTATATGAAAGTTTTAAAATCTATTAAATTCTACAAAAGTCATTCACTTAAAAAAAAAAATCGTCTTTAAAGTCTTAATCCAATACATCATCCTCTTGGATCATTCTCTTAGGGTTGTTTGTCTACTCGGAAAATGTACGTGGGCCAAAAAATTCTAACACAATATTTACTTTCTAACGTAATTCTAAGAACCTTCTTTTGTCTTTTTCTATTCCATAAATTTCATACACCTATCGTGGTCACAAAGCCTACCCTTTTTTATTTTTTGTTTTTGTTTCAATACTTTAACTTCTACCACCACTTTTGACTTTTCAAAGTCAGATGCCATAAAACACCCAATATTCTCCACTGTCAAATCTTCATCTTGTTTTGTTTTTCTTTGCTCTTTCATTCCCACATTTTAAAGAAATAGGGTATAACACCATCAACCATTTTCTTTTTCTTTTTTTTAATAAAAATTTCATCTCCCTCGACAAAGGATCAACCTAATATTGAAGTTTTTTTTTTTTAACTTAACATAAATCAAACCTTTTAAGATTGACCTAGTTGTATATACGGGCTGTTTGAAGGACTGATACTAATCGATAACAACAGATGAGACGTGAGAATTCGGAGGCACATTTTGCAGAAAATAAAATAAGTTAACTGAGACGTGTTTTAGAACATTATCCTTAGGAATTTTATTCTCCATGTTTCAACAATTCTTTGGAGAGTGTTTTTTGGAACAAAAACAATAGAGAGAGCAAAAAAGAGAGAGATTATATCTCCAACATCAATAAGGTCTTATTTGATAGGAAACTCAGGTGTAACAACTGGTTTGAAATTCGAAAAATGGTTGTTGGCAATTAAGACTAGAAATTAAATAAAATTGATTGTACAGAAATAAATAAATAAATGCGGTTGGAGTACAATTCCAAATAACTTTTGTTAAGGAACTGTTTTGAATTTATTGAGATTTCAAGACCTTAACCGTTTTGATTTTTAAACAATCAAAAAGCAAGGTTTTCATGTAAGCAAAACAAAACAAAAATAATTTGGAGCAAAATCAAATGTGACTTGTGATAATCACGTGCATGGGGGGAAATCGCGAAAGATCGATTTCTTGTGATCGGGCTTTGACGAACTTTTCTTTGTGCGCGTAAGTGCCACTGTATCTTTTCAGAAGTAGCCTCTGTGAGCCCAAAGAAGGGTTTTAGTTAGGAGGCATGGTTCGGTTAATCAAACCATGTGTGAAAATAAAAGCCGTCGTCGATTTTTAGTTTGTTATTTATATAAACAGCACAATTAATATGGTTAACGGAAATATTTAGTTAACCATTTGTTTAAATTAACCATATATCGGTTTTTGGTTAACCAGAATTAAAAATTAAATTTATAATTTACATTATATATTAAAGTTCAAATTATAATAATTATTATAAATACAATAAAATAAATGCAAAGAGAAAAAATGAATACAATCTATTCATTTGCAATCTTACGACACTTGTACATTTATAATACATCCACAAATGATATATAAAATGTATAAAATTAAATAATTTAATTACGGTTTTTTAATCAACCACATGTTTGCGACTTAAATAGAAAAAGGAAACCAATCAAAAGAAATTACACTAATACTTTGATTTGAAGGAAAATGGTAAATTTGGTTGGGATGAAAAAAATAAAAGTCACGGATAAAAGTTGGAAATTACTTACTTCATACAAGTAGGAAAACCTATTTTATATATATATTTTTTATTTTTCGGTTGGTTAACCAAACCATTATTTTTGTATTTTATAAACCGAAATCGAGATTTGTGTAAAACAAAAGCCAAAATCGAATCGTTAGGTTGGTGCTTATTTTTTGATGATTCGATTAAGCTTTATTTTGATCGATTGATTCAAGGTTTTTATCCTCCTGTTTTAGTATATAAACTCAAAAAAAGCTCTTATCTTTTTATATGGATAAAGTTCTTTATGAGAAAGACTACTATTCCTTCTATAACAAAACTTTCAAGTTTGTCTACTCGAAATTATGTATTTATATTATTTTATTTTTAGTTGTTTATTTTAATGGAATTCTTTTTTTTTTTTTTTCTGGATAGTAACTTAATTATTTGAATTATATGGAACTAATGATGTATTTAGATAATATTGGTCTTTAGTGATTTCTTCTTAGCAAAGATTAAAATATCGATAACAGGTTATATCGATTAAAATATCGATGAATATTTTATAAAAATAATAAGCATTAAAATTATATATATATATATAACTATATATATATATATATATATATATATATATATATCATACTATATATATATATATATTAAATTTAACATGTTCATTTATGTATTAATAAATTTGTAAATTAAGTCAAATTTTAAGAATTAAGAAATTACTTATTCTAAAATTATACATTTAAGTGGATAATGTTTATATTACAAAATTAAATATATTAAATTAAATATTATTCTTAGAATTAATGAGTTTTATTTTAATTTCCTTACATTTATAAAGTACTTATATAGATAATGAGAAATAATTCATATCTTAATTACAGATGAATTAAAATCAAATGGATTCAAGTAACTATTAAAAATTAAATATGTTATATTTAATAAATTATTAAGATATTATAATATTAAAAATATATTATTTATTATTTGGTATTATACAATATAAGTAGATATTGAAGAAAGATTAAAATGTATGTATAAAATTAAATTTTTAAATGAGATATTGTTTATTTAATTTCCTTATTAAATTAATTTTGATTTAAAATAGTAAATTTATTGATTTTAAAATTTATATTTTAAAAGGTGAAAGGATTTTATGAAAAAATAAAATTAAGTGATAATGTTAAAAAAAATGTAAAAATAATGTAAAATAGTAAAAATAGTCAAATAATAAGAAAATATAAAAGGCATTTTGTATATAATAAGTCGATAATTCAATCTTTATAGTATGTGAGAATAATTTTAATTTTGGGCGAGTTGAAAACCCCAAACACATTTGCAGTTTTCAAATTTTAAATTTGAATTGAAAAGGCTGTAGACTTCAAGCAGTGGCGAAATTAGGAAAATGAGTCGGCTATTGGCAAAATTAAATCTCCCGAAATCATGAAAAATGGCTATATTTCTTCTAGCTTAGACTATCGGTGGAGGATATCCTATCGAACTCCACCGATAACCAAAATATTGATGATATTTCGGTCGATATTTTCGATATTTTGTTCCTTGCTTCTTAGTTGTTGTTTCTAGATATAATAATTTATTATTTTTGGCGGGAGGAGATGAATTGGGTCAGGGTACCATTGATCTTGATGATTTTGAGTAGCCAGGAATTTTCTATAGGCATACATATATCACATGTGGACAAAGCTTATTCTTAGCAATAAACTTTTTACTGTTATAAATAATTCATTGAGAAATGTGAATGACCACATATTTATTGGTGAATTATTATGGATGTACTTATTACTATATTAATGAAGAAGGAGAAAAGCCTCTTAGTTATCTGCTTTGTTCTTTGTTTAACTCTTTTGTTCGTGTTATAATCGTTATCGGCGTAAGAGAGATGGGGAACAGACAAAGTCCACAAAACTTGTTAAGGTATTTTGAATATGTATTTTTTCTTTTTTATTACTATTTATTTTCTAAAGAAAATTTTATAGCCAAAAGCTATAAAACTGGACGTTATTCATAGCTTGAAGTATTGAAAATCTAAGTAGATAAAGATTTCTTCCATCATTGATTCATAACCTGAAAATATGCACTCTTCTCTATATGATAGAATGAAATTTGAATATATCCTCGAGTTCTCATTTTAAAACATTACTATAAGGCGACCTCTTATTATTAAATTTTAAGTTATTAAATTATAATTTTCTTATATATTTTCACTTTATTCATATACTTTTAATTATTTTAGAAAATGATTAATATCATCAAGCTCGAATTTGCTACCTTTGATATTAGGGCAATAATTATTTATCTTAGATATTGATCTTGAAATCCTTGGATTATGAATGCGAGCAATACTATCGAAAAAATCTTTTATCCCCGTGAGATCGCCTAAAGCTTTAAATATTCGACAATCATCAGGATTGATGAAGGCCTCAAAAGTGAATATTTTATGGTCAAGGATCCATTGATCCTCTAGAAAAGTTTGAAAGAACGATATGACCATCAAAAGACCATAATACTTCCAAGGGCCCGTTATGTTTGGATTCATTATGACTATAAGATTTTTAAAGTGAATTGATGATTAAAGTACCCAGTAAGTCACTGACCTGATCTATTTGTACTAGGTTTTGAGTGCTTTTGTGTATTAATCATTCAATTAACCAATTGGCATGTTAAGGTCCCTTTTATATGCGATCGCATTATGGCTATTTTGTAGTTTGTAATCATAATACCTATTTAAATCGAATCCAATCTATGCATAAAGTTAGTTGATCTACTTCAAAATTGGAAAGATAGAAATGTAGAAACCAAGTGCGGGGAAGAAGCTGATGCGAGCAATTTCTGCATACGGTCTTATTCGCTCAGCGTGAAAATTTTACACATGCGCGAATTTCTTCTGCTTCCCATTTTCGGCCCAGAACGACCCCGTTTTGCATATTTTCCAATTTTACCCTTGATGTAATTTTGATGTCTTTATATGTTTATGTAATTTCCTTTATTCTTGAGCACTATTTAAGCTCGATCAGTTTAACAAATCAATCAATCTTCGGTGCAGAGAGGGCTTTTGGTTCCAGTTTTCCTTGCATATATACACATTTTCTTTGTTTCTCCACGATTAAACCTGCATACGATGATGAAAAATCAAGGCGCTTGGCTAAAACACTCTTCATCCTTGAAGAGGGAGGGCCGTGGGTGAGTTGTAAGGGTAAGCGCATGTTCTCTTGTTTTTTTATATATGTTTGTCAGGTGTTTCTTGTTCCTACATCTTACCTTAGGTTAAAAATCTTCTGAACCTACCCTCAACACGACATGTATTTGCGAGCTTTTTAGTTCACAGTGGATGCTTATCTTTAGATCCCTGTTATCCAGGTTAGTTGTCTCATATTAGTTATTGTGGTAGTTTATGGATGTGTTATTTGTCGGGGACATTTATGCTTGATAAATGCCATGTTTCCAAGAAGGAAAGTTTTAGGGTTTGAGTTTTAATGCGAATGAAGATCCAGTTTAGGAAATGACTATATGTCATCATCTGACATGAGGAAAAGACTGAAGGGCATTGAATGCCTTAGAATCCTACACGGTGGCTCGAGACTTCAGGAGATCTCTTTTCCCAATTTTATTTCAAGTTATGTCGATTTGCAACCAACAACCCCATTGTTTTAACAAAAACTTGAAAATCAAGAAAATACAATTTTAGTCAGCTGCATTTCTTCTCTCACGAGAAAACCCGTCCTCGTATTCGACCACACAGACCCTTATCTTGTAGTAGGCTAGCTACGTGATAAATTTGAGATATAAATTTTGTTGATTCGAAACGATCGGTGACCTCTTCGGCCTTATTCGAAATTAGCTCTACTAAAATTATGTGAAGAAGTCTTGGACGAGGACATGTGAAAACATATCACTTTTCCACTTCCCAATATGCTCATGCGTGACAATATAAGAGGCGTCGTTTTATAAATATTATGAGTTAATTGCATCTATTGTGAGACTAATGAATTGTTATTAAAAAATCATCAATCTCGCCCTACCAGATCTATATCATTACTTGAAGTCAATGCCACAATTCAAACTAATAAACATGGGTATGGGCGTGGATATTTTTATGGACGAGGTCGAGGCCATAGTTGTGGTCACCATATTTCTTGAAATCAAGGTGATTATAATCAACCTCACAATAAGAAAAACAACTCAATGGCAAAAGTTGAATCATTCGAGAAATATTAGAGAAAATGGCTGACATTATAGCAGGTTTATGAGATCTTTGGATGTGGAATGAAGGTCCTTTGGTCATGTACACGTCATGCGACCACACATTTGGTTTGCTTTGTCTAAGGCCTCCATCAAGGAAAATGTAGCTAAATTGAACCAACTTTGTGTGGTCGAGGAGACGATGGATCGCATTGATGTACTTCGAGTTTCCCTCAAATGACTAATAATCAAATTGATGACAATTTCATTGATAACGATAGTTGCAATACCTTTAACTCATTTGATATCACGACTTCTTTGAAGATCAGTGGAAAATTGGCCCAGTTTGATTGGTGATGGCAATGTGTGCTATGATTAACATATATGTTTATTATGTTGCTTGCATTAAATATTTATCTAAGCCAAGGTTCTTCATTTAAATTTTGTCTTTCTTTTGAAGATATATGGATCATTCTCTTTGAGATGCATGTCTTGTTGATTATTACCGCACTTACACAATTTACGTGATAAAAATAATTTTCAAACTTAACTTTAGTTTCATTTATTGTTCAAACTATCTCGAGTCGGATTATTTAATTAAAGGCTCAGGAAGAGCTCTTATTGTGATACTGTTGAAGCACCACGTGTTAGGAAGGGTGTCTAAATCGAGAACTATAAAGCTGGTAACTTATATAATTTTAAACAATTATCATGAAAATATAAACTTACAAAGAATTTCATATACATCCATAAGTAGTGGTATTTACAATGTCATAAATGCGTATATTATGAGTCCCAGTTTACTTGTACTTTTTCATTTATTGTCTTGAATCTTGTTAAGTTTGCAAGTCAGGTTCAACACACAGTAGTGGACTCCTACGGTTGTGTTGATTACATGTTGTATCACCTTGATATCACGTGCGATACTTGATACTGCACGCGAGATAAGCGTGTGTTTAAGACTTTTTTATAGAGCTTTAGTAGAGATTATAAATATGGTGACTACTATAACGATAGAATCCTGATACTTCATAACACATTTTATTCGTATTACATATTACTTATCATATTATTATAATTCAATTACATATAGCATTTCATATTTTTCATTTCATGTAGTTTCCATGTTTCATGTCTTTTAGAAACATTAAAAGGTATTTATCTAATGCATGTCGTGTTTGCGTATTAAAGAAAGAAATGGATATGGGAAAGAGCGTAAATCTTCCGAAGTCTTATCATTTTATGCGAGACGGTGATCTTTATATATTGTATTATATAATCCAGCTTGAGATCATTTATAATAAGTCATGAAAAATTAAAAATAATCAATTAAATCGAAAGCAAATTTGAGTTAAGTAAAAAGCGGAAAAACAAACGTCACTTAAGTGTTTCTTTACAACTTGTTTGGATACAGACTTTTTAACTGATAAGTTCATTACAACAATCAAAAAGAAAAAAAAAAGACAAAAATAGTAGGTGGGGTACAAGAAGTTTAAGTTCTTTGGACTAATGTTAAAGCTTGGTTGTTAAGGGTTTGACTTTGCTTGGATATAGGTTGAAAGATAGCAGTGGGATTGAAAGGATGGGAAGCCGAGAATGCTTTGGCACATAAAATATTTGAAAGGGATTTTAAAAGGTAGATTTGTTTTGTTATGTTTCAATCTTAGAAAACCATCACCTTGGAAGTGGTAAGAAAACGTGAAATTACTACAATGGGTTGATAAATTTTATATTTTTTAATAGGGCTAAAATTACTAGAATAGACCTTGAAACTGACTTTCAGGGCTTTGCTAGGTTATAGTTTAACTGTAATTTTATTTTAAAATATGGTTGGATGTATCACTTTTTCCTCTACTCTCCTTGTTTTTTTTTTAATAATCTTGAGTATTCGACTCAGAAGCTGCACATCTCGAATAATCCCATAGGATACATTGGGTAAATCCTCGAATGACCCTCAGGAAACTCGAATTGATGATTATTAGGGAGTATATCTAAGGTTGGACTAACTAAACTACCTCTTAGGACTATGGAATGGGGTAAACTATACATCACATGACAATCACGTGCTACTGGCCCAAGTTTAGCTAAAACCCGGATACAACCTAGATGATGATCGAATTGATCGATGTGGTTAGGCAGATGACTCACATAGGTCGGACATACCACTGTTTCGACATACCTTGGACATCGGAGAAATAGAGATCAGAACCCTTTGGACCAAGTCACCTCAAGCATTGAAGCAATTGAGACTAGGAGCTTGTTGAACAAGTTGCCTCGGGCATTAGAGAACTGGTCATAAACAAGTAGGACACGTGTGGAATGGGATAAGGCTGCAGACTCACATGGTTGTGTAGTACTTAGCGTTCATGAATTGGCAGAATATGATCATGTGACTATCGGGGAGAGTGATTTGGGGCTTCCGGTTAGCGGGGAAGATCGGGCATGGGAGACAACCACCTCGGCTTAACCACCTGTTTGTGGGAAGCTGACCCACGAGACACAAGAAGACCACCTCGAGCATCAGTTACATACCACATTTAATGAGTAATGTAAGCGTTACGCATTCGTGCGACTTCATTATGGACCAACTTGTAACCATTTAGGATGTAACCCCTAGAATGGGATAAGTCCCAGAACAAGTGTCGTGCGATCAACATTCATTGGGAACCAGACCTAGACCTAAGTGAGTACAAATGATTTGGTCGTAGCCCGTTTACAAGCAAATAAGCCTTAGCCAAGTAAGACGAAAAAGGAGCCCGAGTTGAGTAAGACAGAAGGGCGGACGATAGATCAAAGTGACCACCTCAGGCATCAAGTGGGAAAAAGGCAAGTGAGCCACCTTAGACAACCATCTCGGACACAGAAGATGAAATTATTGCAATATGCATTCTGAGACCTCTGGACGGCGATATGATCTAATTAATACGGGACAATTTAATGTACAAGCAGATGTGTAGCGTAAGGAAGTAAGAGCACTCAAATGCCCCCGATTGCTAACATCGATCATGTAACCCCATCCATTAAGTATAAAGGAGGGAGGATTTTGAGGGGGATTGGTTCTTTTCCCTTTCAAAGTTCTTTTATAAGCGGCGTTTTGCGGAGAGTAGCGGTGTTTTGCGAGAGGAGATTAATAAAGCGTATATTTTAAGAAGGATCGTTCAGACCCTCGAGCTTAATCCTTTAGCGTGGATAAGTCAGTGATGCATGGCATGCCAGATACATTATTCCATGACAGGCAAGGCTTATCTTGGGTGTGATCACCACAGTTTATTATGATGTATCGCGCCCATTCTTATATAGCATATAAGCCATTACTATAAGTTTTGTATCCGAAAAGGAGGATGGATTGTTCACTAACGGTATTCTTTAGAGAAATAAAAAAATCATTTTGAGGGAAATTGAATCAGCACTACATATTACTCTCCTTATAATAGCTTTAACAATAAAAATAGTTTAAAATTAAAAAAAAAACTAAATTTAAAAAGTATTAATTTTTTAAAATAGTGAGTCTCTAGTAAATCCAACAACAAATCAAATGAATTGCAGTTAGAGTTGCAGAGAGTATTAATATATTATATTCTAATGTATTTATAGAATATTAGTTAGATATATTTATAAGTAAATCGATAAAAATCGTAATTTTTTTCTTTTGGAATATATTATATCCTAATGTGTATATAAAATATTAGTTATATATTTATAAGTAAATTAATAAAAATTATTTAAATTTTTTAACTTTGAAAAAGTAATTTTATTGATTGAAGTATAATACATTCGATACATTTCATAGAAATATATGCTCGAATTCTTGCTGTATAAATGATAAAAGCAGCATCGATGTTAATAGCATGTGGGTCGAGTTCAAAGCTACTCATTTGATAATTTTATAATGGCCCAGAATCGATTTGTCAGATTAATATGTGATGGCAATTATTTGATTTGTTATCTTTTGCGTCGAATATCTTTGATGTTTGATCGTCCGCGCATCGTAATCACATTCATGAATGTGAAAAATAATCGTCGTAATGAAAACCTTAGCTAACAATATCATGCAAGAAAGCCTTAATCGTATCTTGTAATAAAACTGACGGCGAAAATAAATTAAAAATTCATATCTATATAGAAGAACCACATTATTAGCAAAAAATGATAGAAAGATATCTAAATGGGTGATTTCACGTCAAAAATGACAATAAAATCATCAATTTGATTAAGGAAAAAGGGTTAAAAAAAAAAAGATGAGAGAAAAGGGGAATAAAAATCATAATTAAGTATTATATATCAATAAAAATAATACTAAATTTTATTATTCAAGATATTTTGTTTTTTATATTTGCATATTTAAATAAAAAATAAAAAAATAAAATCTTTATTATTCTTTTACATGATATATCATTTGGGTTGGAGAGGAAGTTCGAAGAAGCGGTGATAACTCGCTAGAGGTAAAAGAATTCCAAAGCGGAAGGGGGGGCGCACCTTATGAACGACACAACCCGCACATTAGCTGACCATCATGACCAGGAAGAGTCCCTAGGGCACCTATCGTCTTCTGTACAAGTGTAGAATTTCGCTTTGTTCTTCTTCACTTTAGCCGTCAAAGACAGTTACGCGCGCCGGACCGCTTCTCTCTGCCGGCCACCACCGCGTCTCGACCTGTCTCTCTCTATCAGTTTGTCCCCTCTCTCTCCCATCTCCCCCGCGTGTTCTATGCATGCGTGAATTCGCTGATTTCTGGTTGAGAATTTTGCAGGGATTCGGTTTGGAATCAATGATGCAAGCCTACCAGGATTCATCAGGAAGGAGGAAGACGACGACGAAGACATCATTGCTAGGAACGACCCCTCTTCGCAAAAAGATTGCTCCGTGTTTCTATTTTCATCTTGTCCCGTTGTTTTGTTGATTTTTTTTTTTCTTTGTTTTTCTTGTTCAATTCGTTACAGGGGGATTTGGCGATGAGAGCAGGCGGGAGGTGCCGATCAAAGGTATTGAGCGCGCCGGTCCTAAGCATTCGGCTACGGAGCAGCGCCGGAGGAGCAAGATTAATGAGAGGCAAGCTTAACGCGCCCTGCCCTTTTGCGAATTTGTATTCATTTTGTGATTTATTTCTGTCATGAGTTGTGTTCTGGAATTTGATTACTGTTTCCAATATTTCTGGAAGTGTTTGGGTTTATTAAAATAGAATGACTTTAATTGCTTTTCGAATTGTCAATTCCCCTTCTATTCTTTCATCCATTAAAGTTTTGAAACAACAGAAGGTCACTAAAAACAATTGAAATTTTCACCCCTAACTTTGGGAATGAAGCGATACGGTTCCTATTCTTGCTAGATACAATTGGTTGTTTGAAGATTAAGTTTGAATCACTCATATCTATTCTTTGGTCATGGATAATGCATATTTATGTTGAAATTTGGTTGTTATGAACGGAAGTTGGCTTTGTACAATAGGTGTTGTGAAGGATACATCAGTTATCAGTTACTACTTGAGTCACTCCTTTACGCAACTATAAATCTTTGGAAGCGCAAGAATCAAAGGTGTGGTTCTTGTACATTTTTTTTTCATTTCTTTATCTTTCTTGTTCTCTTTCTTTTTTATCCTTTTTTTTCTTTTTAATTTTTACATAAAACTACACCTGCATGAATTAGTTCTGATGCAAGAAAAACTATTTGGTTGAAAATACCATGGTGATGATATTGCCTAGAAGAGTTTCTTGACTTTAAGGTTCCTTACCATGATGTCCTGTCAGGAACTAGAAGTGCTTCCAAGTATTCAAATTGCTACGATCAAATGGGACCTAATAAGATTGATGCCTTGATGGAAAGGTTTATATTGAAGAAGGAAGGCCTCTTTATGGTATTGTGAAGGTTGAAAAACTATACCAAGCTCTTGTTTTGGACTTCCTCACTTGGTTGGGGAGTAGGTAGGGTTTTTGGGTTTGTTTCATGTATGGTTGGCTCCCTTTTGTTCACGACCTGTGTGCTCTTGGGAACTTTTCCTATCTTTATAATATCTGCTTTTTACTGGTCAAAAAAAAAAAAAAAAACCTATACCAAGCTCCTTGCAAAAGTAATTTTGGGAAGACGGGTTTTTAATTGGATATTTTCTCTGGCTTTTGAAACCAGAATTTTTTAATGGGCGTATTCCACTAAAGAGGTTGGGAAAGAAAATGAACCTCCAATCCCAATAGATTTACATCAAATGTTGGTTTGTAGGCACCACTTGATGTTAACTAACAAATTTGAAACTAGTGGTGGTTATGTGTACTTACATTAAACCTTAGGAGATATGAGAGAACTTAATTGAATTTAGATTCATTTAAAAAATTTGAAAATTGGAAAATTATTAGTGAAAGGTAAAAAGAAAATTAAAAAATTAGTTTGTATTTGGTTCCTGGAAAGTACTAAGGAAAGAAAAAAATGCTAAGAAAAATGATTTTATGATGTTTGTCTGTTTAATGAAAAAGCTCAAAGAAAATCAATTATAAATAAAATTACTTAAAAACTTAACTATTTTAAAATTATTTAATCTTTATATTGATTAGTTGAAATAAATAACATAATTTTGAAGTAGTAAGTAAAAATAATATGTCGGATTTAACTTTATTTTAATTTTTCCTTCATTTTTTCTTTCCTTCTACTTTTCCTCTCTATTTTCTTTCTCTTGTATTTTCTCTCAAATTTTCTGGCAACCAAGCATAGCCTTAAAGTAGGTGCATGTGGTAAGGTGAATTTTGTATGTTAAGTAGGTGAGAAAGGCGCATGATAGGAAGCTATTATCACTCAAAGACATGATTACTTTTGCAGAGTGAAGTTTCCAAGCTGAGTAAAGGTGAAAGTGGGCATTGCATTTTTAAAATATTTTCAAAAGTTGAAGCATAATCATCCCACAACCCCCACCACCCAATCTCCTCAACTTTTGTCTTTTTGTTCTTCTTGGCTTAAACCAAAAACCTCACGCACTTCTACCAAACCCTCGTCAAGCACTGGGCCCCTCTTATGCAAAGAGCTGGCACAGATTTTACAATTTACCCTCAATATGCTAATCGTCCACTTCAAGGATATGGGGTTCTTATTAGGGGATTCATTCTCTCATGTTGATTGAGATAATGTTTGGATTTACTGGAGTTTGATTGAGTCTAGACCAAATATAAGAGCATATGAATTTAGATGATGCACTCAATATGGGTGAGAAGCTTTGTTGTAGTTTCCTTGTGAATGTCGTTCCATTTAGTTGGCTTTCTTTATGTACTCCTTAGGGTTTTTGTGAGGAGCTTAGATGGGCTTTAGGTCTAATACTTATATAGTCATTTTCCTTCCTTCCTTCCTTCCAGACAACTCTCACTTGGTAGCTGTTCTTTTTAGGTGTTTGATCAGGTTTGTAATTTATGCGGATGATTTCTCATCCTTCTCATAACTTCTTTACAGTCATTAATAAAAATTTCTGTTTCTGATAAAATAATTAATAACAAAAAGCTTTGTTGTAATATTATTATTATTATTTTTGATGGATAAAAACGGCACATGTATTAATCACAAAAAATACAGCTAAGCTGCCCAAACTTTGTTGTAATATTATCATGGCATGTATTTTTTTTTTTTTATGGTAAATATTTTATGCTGCACTTTTTTCTACATTGGCACTTAAACCCTAAACCTCCCATAAGCCCACCTCAACCTTTTACCACTTGAGCTTGCCCTCAAAGGCAACATGGCATGTACTTTTGTTGTGAAAATTTGGAGAGATCAGATCTATTTGAGTACTTGTTGGAAGAAAAATGGCATGCGTTGTACTTTGTAGACATGGAATTATACTTGAAGATTTCTGTTGGATTTCAGGTATTAATGTTAGAGTAGATATTGTAAAACATTATATCCAACAGGGGTTTAAGACTGGAGTATTTTGTTTCTAAAATTGGTGAAGTTGTATTTAATAGAAATTGTCATTTTACTGAAAAGTTGCTTTCTTTATTTTTTGTTTTACATTTCTGAAGTAGTTACTATGAGAATCTTGGTTTGCATTGCCTATTTAATTTTCTTTCCTGCTCTTTTAGTGTTTCTGGGTATTTTGGTATTTATTCCATCTTTAATTCTTCTAGTTGTATCTGTGTATTAAACAATCATCCAGTGTAAGTTGATTTGAATGGGCTGAATATCAATAGCATTGGTTTGTTTTTTAAATCTATTTGGCTGAAGAAATGTTCTAATCTTGCACATCACCCATCATATATGTGATGGAGGAGATTCACAAAGAAGTTTTGTTAGGGAGTTTGTTGTTCAAGGCTTTCTGTGAATGCTGTTTTCTGACTGATTGACAAGTTTTAGATTGATGATGCAGATTTCAGATTTTAAGAGATCTCATTCCTCAAAATGACCAGAAAAGGGACAAGGCTTCGTTCTTATTAGAGGTGCATCTTATTCTCTTTTTTCCATCATTTTATTTTACAAATGTCTGTGTGTGCATTTGTGTGCATGTGTGTTTTTTATATTATTATTATTATTATTTTTATTTCTTTGTTTGATTAGAAGACTGGAAAACAACCATTCAGGATGCCTCTTTAAATGAATGCAAGGATGTTCTTGTTGACATGCAGGTCATAGAGTACATTCAGTTTTTACAGGAAAAGTTACATACGTATGAGGGAACCTACCAAGGATGGAGTCAGGAACCCACAAAGTTGATGCCATGGGTAAATAATCCTTATACTTGATGTATGTGTGCATGAGTTAGTTTCATTCTCAGTAGTCAGTTCTGATTCACTTGTGAGTTAGTTAATCATATTTTATAGGAGAGATGATTAACTGCCTGAACAAAATATTCATTTTTTTTTTTGTCAAAAATTTTAGGCCATTTAAAACCTGCCAGATGTGGCATAGCAGGTTGGAGTGATGGGTTATAGTTTCCTGCACTTCATATTAGAAGAAAGAAAGAAAGGAAAGGAGAAAAGAAAAGAAAGAAGGAAAAAGAAAAGAAACTTTATGATGTATTTGTCATGTGGCTATGAGTTGATGCCATTCATTGCATGGAGTTGTAGATGTGCTCGTTAAAAAGATAACAATGTGCTTAACCTCTCTTTTATTAAACTGCATTTTCTACTTTTTAGAAAACGGCCCTTGGGGCGGAGAGCCTTTTTCCCATAATGCATTTTTCACAGCAAACTTATCGGATCATTATATCTGCTTGAAGCAGAGAAATCGTGGGCCTGTAGAAAATTTTATGGATCATTCTCTAGTCATAAAGAATGAAGCTCCGGTCATGAGAATAGTGTTGCTGTCACCCCTGCAACTCTTGTGAATCCACAAAACCCAGGCAGGTCCGACTTTGGCCCTGCTGCTATATGTGTAATGGATAGCCACCCTGGGCCAGCAACTCAAACAGTTCCCATGAACATGCCACTGCAAAATATGGTCACTTGCACTCTGTTGGGAGGGGTGACATGCCTACCCAGTCTTTGCATGGATCTGTTTCTGATGTTGGGAACATTTGCCCCAGCCATGGCTCCTTCTCCCATGGTAGACCCTTACTACTGTCATGCTGTCCCAAGCAATACAATAAATGAAGCAGAGGAGTTGACAATTGAAAGCGGAACAGTTAACATCTCAAGCGCCTACTCTCAAGGGTTAGTATTTATAACGAGTTTGTGACAATTTTGTTGCAATTTTAAAATTTGCCATTTATCCTCTTCATTTTCTTTGGGATAAATCTGTTATGATGAAGGGACTTTATCTTCAATCATGGTTTTAAAAGGCACGCCTAGGCTTAAGAGCACAACGACTCCATAGCAACAATTCACTATCTAAAGTATCATGTATTGAAAAGGCATGCTTTGTAGACTTTAATTTCCTTTCTAAATACTTTTATTCTTGAAATTTCTAACTATTATTACTGTTCACTTTAAAAAAAAGAAGATCTAATTATATATTGAAATTTATATAATTTCTTTACTTTTTGTATTAAATGCTTCTTTTAAATGTTAGAATGTAAATTTTTATTAATTTAATAAGATTTTTGAATCATCTTTTATAAAATTAACGTGCATCTAAGGTCACATTTCACTTCACGGGCGTCTGCATCTTGTGTTGGGTGCTGCGCCCAAGCTGCAGGAGGCTTTGCGTCCCAGGTGTGCCTTGCGCCCAAAACTATGTTTTCAACCAACATTTGTTTTTGGTTGGGTCCTACTTGATGTGGGTGTGTTCCCCTCCTTCCCTTCTTTTTCGATTTTTGGCTTTAGATGCCTTTTTGTATATTCCACTTTTTTTTTTATCTATCCAAAAAAAAAAATCTCTGAATGTTTGTCTCCTAGGTTATGTTCTGTAACATTGTGACCGCAAGGTACAATAACCGTGCCTTCACGAAGAAACTATAAAATTAATAAGGTGAACTTTTCACATTTTTGCTGATTTTTGGTTATCAATTTCTGTAAAAAAAATTTGTTTTGTGCTCAAATTTTCCTGATGGACGCTTCTCCTGGCTATATATCTGAATCTATGCCAGCCTGAGAAGAGGTTAGAACTTGCAGTTGTTTGATTTTAAGAACATTCAAATCTGTAAAAGGGTGTATGGAAGTTTCATTTGTTACAGTGTAATAATTTGGTTGGTGCCTTGGTGTGGTCTTCCTTTCCTCTTATAATCCTCCACAAAATTGTGTTTTCCATGTTTATGACATTTGTTTTTAGATCCTGTGGGTTTTGTGAGCATTTGTTTTTTAATAATTTGAATATCATGATCAATTATTTTCTTGAAAGTTTCATATCCATGAATTCACGATTTTGATTTTTTGATGTTGAAGTCAATGATATTACTGAAGGTTGCTGTTGGATTAGAGGGCTGAAGTGGTGTCAAGTCCTAACCTGTTGTTATCAGTAGATTCACGATTGTTTTTTGTCCTCTGTATTTCTGGATTTTTTTTCCCCTGTAAAAGGATAGTAGGGCTATTTTATATACTTTCACAAACTCGGTTCTGGTCTTGTTGAACAGGCTGCCCAGATTCACTAACTCAAGCACTGCAATCTTCCGGCGTGGATTTGTCGCAGGCTAGGTATCTCAGTGCAGATTGATGTTAGAAACGAGCAAATAAAAGACTAGATACAACAACGTCAAATGCAAGGTTTACTAGAACCCTCAACTAATTATTCAAGTTGTATATTCTTTCTGGATAATAAGACCAAATCATTTTCAAAATTATTATTATTTTGTTGGGTGAGGCTTTTAATCATTTAAATCAGAATAACTATAATTGTGCTTTATAAAATGTTCCGAGGATGGAATTAATTAGCAGGGAGGAGTGGCATCAATGATGAGGTTGTACTACTGCCAAAGTTCTATACTTCCCTCCAAACCCAACAAAACAACATACAATGAAAAAAAAAAAAACAATTAAAGCACTGGAAGCACTCCACCGCTGCCCCTTCTTCAATAACTTCCCAACAAAAGGACATTAGTGGAAAATTTTGAATTCCAGCTGCAGTTCTTTTGTTCCTTAAATTAGAAAACTGAAATCCTTCCAAAATAGCATAGTTTGAGAGGTTCTTTGATAATTTCTAAATGTTGGTAGCTTACCTGTCAGCATATTGAGAGGTTTCAATCCTCCTGCCTGACATGATCCTAAAATTTTCTTTTTCTACATTTTATTGCATCTTGGGATTATGAAAACTACGTCTCTAATGTCGAACAATGGCACATTCGGGGTTTAGGAGCAGCAGTGAGATTCAGATGAAGCTCCAAAGAGGCTCAGAACAAGAGACAAGCTAATAACATTAT
This sequence comes from Tetrastigma voinierianum, assembly GCA_016808115.1. Lineage (NCBI taxonomy): Eukaryota > Viridiplantae > Streptophyta > Magnoliopsida > Vitales > Vitaceae > Tetrastigma > Tetrastigma voinierianum. The sequence goes on from JAEQBH010001369.1 coordinate 155,090, forward strand.
AAGCTTCTTTTTCACTTTTCCTTTCCATTGTCCTTTTTTTTTTTTTTTTTTTATCAATTCCATTTTAAAATATTGTTTGTGGCTTGTGTGGGGGGGAAGAAAAGAAAAGGAAAGGGTTCTGAGGTAGAGAGAGGCATAAGATGGTCCACAAACAATTGGGTCCAGACCAAATTGTACATGTTTAGCTCTCATGGTTTGCGAGGAAGCATCGATTCTCCTTGGAAGAATCCTTGTTCAGTGTTCTTTTTTGGTTTGGTACTTTTGTTATTTCAGATATATATATAGAGGCTTCCATGCAGATATTGAGAAGCTGCTTTTCTATCCTTCCTAATCTTCTTTGTCCTGATGAGTTGTTGTTCTGCACTTGCCTTCATTATGTTATGCTGACTCTCATTATTTCTGCTCACCAATTGCTGAGTGTCACACATCTGGAATCGGAAACATAATTGTGACCAGCATCATCATTGTTTTCGATCTCATCCTGACATTCATTCATTTATTTATTTTACTTTAGTAAAAGGAAGGATGATATTGGGGATAGCTGATAACAAGTCAAAAACATTTACCAGTTCGACGACCCCCACCCTTTAAAACACTGCATGTGGACCCCCCTGATTAGTCAGACTCATATGTGAGGATAAATTACACAATATATTATAATAATACAAGATGCGAGGGAGGTAGGTAGGTGGGAAGGAGTATCATCGATTTTTTTTTTTTTTTTTTTTTGGTATTTATTTAGCGAAGCATTAACCTAAGAGTGAGTAAACTAACGACACCTGTGCTGGTTCTCAGTAAGAGTGTTGTTTGTTGATTTATTGTTAATAACGATATGAAGCCAGCCGTAGCAAAAGTCGTCACTATATTATCCGTGATAAAAAGGGGGGGGTGGGGAGAGACAGAGACATAGCAGCCAAGCCCCGAATTTATAGGGGAAGGTGATGTGGTGCGAAAGCAACGGTTGGGGGTAAACAGCTAATATCAACCCCCACCCCACCCCCCAGTCACAGAGAGAGAGAAGGCCCCATCATCCCAATGGGTGGTGGAGGAAGTAATGAAATTTTAATACATAGAGAGTAGTGGGAAAGGGAGCTTCTTGGATCACCCATTACATAAAACCCCTCCTATTATGCTTGATGGTTTCTTCTTCTTGGATCACTCATTACCCCCCAACCACTAAAAAACCCAATTCCCCAAGTCTGACCAGGACCTGAACAGCTTGGTTATTGTGTAGTGCAGAATTAATAACACAATGAATTTATACGCTCTCTCTCTCTCTCTCTCTCTCTCTCTCTCTGTAGGCAAGCAATCATTTCCGAATCATATTATAACATTGATTCTGGATGACGCTATATTGGAATGGAATGAAATAAATCAGGTATTATAGATTTTAGAATGTGTACAATGTATATCATCACATGACAATGAAAATCATAATGAAAGAATGCGCTTGACTACAAGATCCAACTCCATTATTATCATCTTGAAAACAAGCTTGACCACTGGGAACAAACAATCTTTATTTGCAGATTCCGCTCATCTTCTTTCTTTCTCTCTCTCTCTCTCTCTCTCTCTCTCTCTCTATACATGATCCTCATTATTTGAAACTGTAAAAATGTTATTGCATTATCATTTACATGCTTCTTCTGATCATGTGAAGGTGAAGGACATCCATCCCGGGAGCATAGATCCCTCCCAAGTGTCCCCTGCCCCCCATTTTCTAAGCCCTGGTAGATAAAAATAAAATAAAGAACAGAACTGAACTCAAAAAAAAAAAATGCATAAAGACTGAGGAAGGAAAGGCACCACTTTGGAGCAATAGGAATAGGAATCATGTAGAGTTCATAATGGTTCATCTAACAGTTGCAAACACTCGTGCGGATTGGCATAGAAGTAATCTTCTTCCTTTGGTCTATCTGGAATCATAACCCGTCTGTTGGGGATCCCCATGCGATATGCGTGAGCTTCCTTAACAGTATAGGAGAACTCATCCCAGCTCAATGACTATTCACTGTATTCATCTACTAAATTCACCCAGAAGCCTTCTATCCAATTGGATTGTCTTCTTGAAGCCCTAAGAATCTGAAAACCATAAACAGAGTATCGAATGCCTCATTGAAAACTTAATCCGTTTTGGTTCTTCAGAATAAGGAAAATGAAGGACATCATCCTAAACTAAATCCCTCAAGGGTTCTTCCCCTCGAGAAGAACCATGGAATTGATTAGAAGCTCCTACTGCAATAATCAAATGGGTTAAATATTTGAACGTTGATTTATTTATTTATTCTTAATGCCAAAGAAAGAAAATTAAATTTTTGTGGCCCATCTAGTATCCCCACGCCAGTTCTCCTGAAAGTGAAATATTATTGGTCAAGTTGAGAAAATTGGATCAGAAAAAGATGAGAATATAGTACCTGCGGTGGCGTATAACTGGCCATGTTTCCATCATATGTTGGAACAAATATATCACTCTCCAGGGCAACAAGATAATCCAATGCAGCCATCTGGGATGTGTGGTTCTGGAAAAACTCCAAGTCTGAGGGTTCCAAAAGCGTCTCCTTTCGAACCTGATCCATAAATTAAAGCAAGTCATTATGGCATATCCAAATATTAGTAATATCTAAAGCAGGCTTCTGCTTCCATTTTACTGACCAAATTAGGAAAGGCAGCTGCCAAACTTGCCATTCTTCTTTCACCACCATATATTTGTCCAGCAGCGATATAAATTTGAACATTAATTAATGCAATTGCACTCAATATAAGAGCAGTTTCCTCAGATTGTCAAGAATTTAACCTTCTCTTCTTTTAGCATTGGAATCTATTTTCCTTCTCAGGGGTATGCATATCTAGGAATTGCAAACTGATAGAATCAGTAAAATGATAACAAATGAAGTTTAAGCTCTGGGCGACTAGTGGTTTAAAATCACCTGTTCTTGTTAGTTCTTTTGCCTCCTCATCAGTGCAACCATGGTACAGCCGAGAGAAAGCAGCATAATATGCATTTCATATCTGAGATGAAGAACCAGGAAAGGGCCCTTTTTCCGCAGAATTTTGGCGACCCCTTCTGCCCAATTCTCTATCCTGGGAGAGTGAATCTCAGAGCATTAAAATTAACTCGGCAAGCGCCTTCTACCGAATCTCTAATGGCAGCCCCATTATTAGCAAGGCGAGCATGGTTTTATTCAAATGTACAACTGTACTTTGCATGAAGGAAGAGTCTGTTGGCAAAACCATTATTAAGAATTAGTTCATAACTCTGACCTCAAGTGTTATAGTCCTAGATTCTTGATGTAAACCAACCTGATGCAAGTAGTATGAAATGTTGGACCAACTAACAGGTGGCAACGAATAGAACATTCCCAACCCAACCCTCGTCTTCAGTCTGGGTGGTAGCTCTTTCAATATCCTAACTTCATCTCTCAATGATGTAATGAAATGATCAAGGTCAAAAATGTCTTGGAACTCACTGCCATCATAAGAAACAGTCTTAAGAACAAGAACTATTCTCTGCTTGAAGGAGACAATATATCCATGCCTCGAGAATCGGCATGTCTAATTAACCTACCTAGGATCAGCCCAAAGGAGGTTTTATCCAACTCTGGGACAATTAAGGGTGACATTTAAAAAATCTGGCAATAGAAACCATGTCACAGATCTGAGTAAATTCTTAAGTCCAGCAAGACAAAGTGAAACAAGCAATAGGACCAGAATCCAGAAAACAATGTCTAAAATTGATAATTGGAGCAAATGAAATCAGGCCCAGCTTGCTTAAGAAACTCACTGCTGCTCACTGTTTAGTTTGAGACCTCCATTGCAAGAAATCTGTGAGATAGCCATTGTTATAAACCCTACAACCCAGAATTCAACTCAATCAGAGACACTGATGGGATTAGAATTTCTCAATCTATGAAACAATACCAACACATAAATCAAGAACACCACACATCTATAATCAATAAAGAATAACCCTAAAAAAAACAGATAAAATTACATAGATGCGAAATTAAAAATCTATTACTATGAGGAGGAAAAGATAAAGTATAATTTCGGCTGCTGAACCCATCAACAGTAGAATTACACAATTCCAGAATAGCAGATTCCAACCAAATGCTAATCAACAGAAATTGAACCCAAAACCTACTTTTGGAGGACGAACAAGCATGGGCGGAGGCGGAGGCAATTGCAGAGACAAAGACAAATCGAGTGGGAGAAACAAAGGCAATCCCTTCAACAACATGGGAGCCCAAGTCTGGTCCATTGCCATCAACTGCATATAGCAAGTCAAGAACAGAACACAAGTCAAACCAGCACTGGCCATCCCCTCTTCATCCACTCATTTCTCGACCTACACGCCATCGCATTCTTCAACTTCTCCACTCTACTTCTCGACCCCATTCCCCACTCCACCTCCTCCACTTTGCACATCCCTCACTCCTTTACTGGCTCCATGTTGTATCATCATCACACCTATGCACACCCACAAAAATTACAAACAATGAACAAATAAATATTCTATTTCTCTCCTCCGCTTGTACACAAGACGATTCTCGCACCACTCCAGTCCTGCTTAAAGCAATTCCCTCGATTCGATCAATCGTATACTCCAAACCTGAAAACAGAGCACCCTACAATGTCCCTTGTTTATACTCTCATTCACCTCCAAAATCATGAAAATTGTGAACAAGTTTCGGCAGGAGCAGAAAGAGGAGACGGTGGTGGATGGTGGGTCGCCGGTGTTTTTTCCAGATCCGGCGATAATGGCCGGAAATGTGAGGAAGAGGCTGATCGCTAGCAGAGAGTAGCGCTGCCTGCGTTAATGCTAACTGAAAGTGGAAGTGGGTCGGTGTCTGCATTTACATTTGTTGATGAGAGTCGTGAGAGATGATTCCATGCTGATAAGGCCATCAGCTTTCATTTAACTCTGGTTATATTTTTAACCTGGTTAAGAAAATAAAATATTAGTAACTTTTCTCCTTTTCCTGTTAGAATCCCTAGTATTTCTCTTCAGCTCAAATTTATTCCTACCATATCTTTTATTTCATGTTTAAAATTTGAAATTTTTATAATTCTTTAAATTCTTTTCAGAATTAACTTTGATTGATTTTTTAAATACAAATATTTAAGTTGGTATAAGTGTAGAAAAATAATTCCATAGATTATTACAATATTAATAGATAATCATGGCGCTAAAAAAGTTAACTTTGAGGGTTCCAAAATCAAAATGCTTTTTAAAAGAAAAAAAAGAAAGTTCGAATAGACGAGAGCATCAAGGATGAGACGTTGGGTTTAGTACTTAATAAATTAAAGTGTTTTGTTATATAAAAACAAATGTTTATTACTAAATCTAATAAATACTAAAAAAAATTATTTATAGCCTATTTTTAAGCGACTACTTTTTAAAATATAATTCCGTAGAAATACTTTTGATAAAATTACCGAGAAACAGATTTAGAAAATCTATCACCCATTTTATGTGAATGTACTATTATTGTAGAGGATGTTGAAAAATGGGAACCAGTTTAATAAAAGGTAATTATATAAAGGTCAAAATAATCATTTTATTTTAGTATTTCAATTGATAGATACTTTGTCCATTTCCTTCTTGGCAGGAATTAAAGGAAAATAATTTATTTTCCCACTTTAGAGGATAATTGATTTGACTATAATCCTCTCTAATTTTTTGACTTTCTCACAACCCAAAAGATGGTAAGTAAAGAAGAAAAGGCCAAACATGGCATAATATTAGCCAGATAAAGACATAAATCTCCTTATGATTGGTTAGCTTTTGGTGTTAAGCCCAGAAAAATAATGAAGAAACAAACAAAAAAAAGAAAAAGAGGATTATTAGTATTATTATTATTATTATTATTATTATTATTAATTTTATTAAATGAGACATTTATTATCCTAATAAGATCAGAATCAGATGATCTAGATCTGGACATGGCACGTGATGACCCCACCTTATTGAAATCTTGTCAAACACTTGATCAAAATCTTGGTCTTAGGGCTTTTATTTATTTATTTCATATCATTACATATTTTATATGGTTGAAAAACTTTGGAAATGTGGAGGGCAGTTTGGGGAATATATAGAAAGCGGTGCTGGTCTGTACATATGTATTTCTTTCTCCCTTTCTTGGGTCTCCATGTTTCCCATTCCCCAACATTTTTAACCTTTTCCACTTCTTATTTCTATAAATATCTTTATTGCTGTTAAGTTATATTTTTTCTATTTTTTAGTGGAATTTATTTCTTTTTTAATGTCATTTCCTATAGAGATATTGATATATTTATGAATATGAGTGGCAAATTGGGGAGTACAAAACAAGTATAGGAAAAAAAAATTATGAGAAATGGTTCGATTTTAGAAAATTCAAGGGAAAATAAGAGAAAAAGGGAAATAAATAGAAAATTGGAAGGAAAAAAATCAATAAATTAGTTTATTCATCCTTTTTCAATGCATTCTCAACCCTTGCACTGTAACACTTTTTGACATTTACCCCTGCATTATCCAAAAAAAGAAAAATAAGTCTTTTTCTAACTATTGTACTAACCTCTGTTATTTATTCTTCGAATGTATTTATTTACCCTTCCAAGCAAAAACCACATTTATTTTTAATTTTTATTTAAAAAATTAGATAAAAATTAAAAGATTTATTTTTAAAAATATTTTTTTAGTTAAATAGGATAAATATTTTTATTTAAAATTAATTTTCTCAAATTTTAGATAAAATTTAAATTTAGTATACATAATATATAAATGTAACATTTATAATGAGGATGATTTTTTTGTCATGGTATTTTATTTGCTATTTTTTAAATAACTTTAAGGAAATAAATTATTTATATCTTAATAATTTTTATTTTATTTTTTAGAAATTTTTTAGAATGTTATACAAATATTATATAAATATTAAATAAATTAAAAGATAGATTTAAAAAAAATTGAGTAGATAGGATAATCATTTTCATTTAAGATTAATTTCAAAAATTTAGATAAAATTTATTTTTGTGAATAATATATTAAATTTTTATAATGAAGATGATTTTTTCTTATGATATTTATTTTTACAAAATATCTTAAAAATAGAATTCACGATATCATATTATTTTATTTTATCTTTTATAAATTTAATTAAAATATTATACAAAAACTATTTTATTAATAAATACTATGTGAAAAATAATTCTATTATACTGATTTTTTTTAATACATCCCATAATACTATTAAATTCATATATTATCTAAAATAAATAAATTTTTAGAAAATAAATTTTAAATAAAAATGATTACTTGTGCCTAACTTAATTTTTTAAATCTATCTTATTGTATAACATTCTAAAAAATAAAATAAAATTATTAAAATTAAATTATTTATTTCTTAGTTATTTTTGAAAAATAAAATATCATGAGAAAAAATATAATTCTCATTATAAATGTTAAATTATATTATTTATAAAAATAAATAAATTTTTTATCACAATTTTGAGAAAATTAATTTTAAATAGAAATAATTATCCTATCAGAAACTTAAAAGAATAAAAAATCAATCTTTTAATTTTATCTTATTTTTAAATAAAAATTAAAGATTGATTAATAGTAGATAATAGCGTTTTAATGTGATAACATAGATATTTTTATATTAAGTTCCATGCACTCTCCACATTTTTATATTTGCCCCATAAACATTAAAATGTTCAAAAATCCTGTATTATCCAAAAAAGGAAAAGTAAGACATTTTCCATCTATTGTGCTAACCTGTATTTTTTTTATTATTTAAAAATTAGATAAAAATTAAAAGATTAATTTTTTTTAATTATTTTTTAGTTAGATAGGATAGTATTTTTATTATAAAAAAATTAATTTCTCTCTCTCTCTCTCTCTTCTCTCTCTCTCTACTCTCTCTATCTCTCTCTATATATATATATATATATATATATTATTTATAAAAAATAAAAAAAATTTTATCTCAATAAATTCATTTTAAATAAAAATAAAATCATATCTAACTAAAAATTAAAAGATTAAGTTGGAAGGGTATATAATGGCTATAGATAACGGGCAACTACAATCGTTAAAAAAAACTTACTTACAGGGATTGAGAATGCATTATTCCTAAATTTTAAACATATTTATTTTTTTTAATAATTTTAATTATATTTTATTTTCTTTCCTATTTTTTGGGACAATTTATGTAAGTAAAGTGTTTAGTTGTAAAAAACAGATAACCTTTTAAATGTAATAAAAGAGACCATAATAAGGAAAATATAAACTTTGTTTCTTATATTTCTCAAATATGTAATAAAAGTATAAAAATAAGGTAAACATACAATGGAACAACCCACTTTTAAGCTAAAAAATGCCCTTCATGTAAGGCTCATATATTCATCTCTTCTCTCTTTTTTTCTTTTAGGTCATCTACTTTTATATTTATGTCTTTTAAAGCATTGAACGCGCTTTTAATTATTTTATTAATACTTCCTAGGGAAGTAGAACCAAATACATTATAAGAAAATATATATATATAAAAAAAAGGTGCATTTACTTTTCTAAAGACACAAATATCAAGAATATATATATATATATATATATATTAGAGACTTATCGAGAAC